>PVHT020000185.1:30224-41614 GCA_004024745.2 Catagonus wagneri
TCAACGAACGCCAAAGATGCATGCGTGGATCAACGAACGCCGAAGACGCTCGCGCACTTATCGACAAAACTGATGACGCGCGTGCGGATCGACGAAGGCCAAACACAAGTGCGCGGATCAACGAACGCCAAAGATGCGTGCGTGCTTATCGATGAACGCCGATGACACGCGTGCAGATTGACGATCGCCGACGACGCAAACACGGATCGATGAATGCTGATGACGCACGCGCGCTTATCGATGAATGCCGTCGATGAGCACGCGGATCGACGAATGCCGATGACTCACACGTGTGGATCGACGAATGCGGACGACACGCGTGCAGAGCGACGATCGCAGACGACATACGCGTGGATCGACCATCGCCAACGATGTGCCCGTGGATCGACGAACGCCGACGTCGCGGGCGGATCGAAGAATGTGGACAACGCATGCACGGATCGACGAACGTGGATGACGCCCACCCAGATTGATGATGGCCGATGACGCGCACGCAGATCGACAAACGCCGACAACGCTCGCGCGCTTATCGACGAACGCCAACGTCGCGTGTGCAGATCGATGAACGCCGATGACTCACGCGCCCGGATCGATGAACGTGGACGACACGCGCTTGGATCGATGATCGCAGACGATAAACGCATGGATCGACGATCGCCAATGACACGCCTGTGGATTGACAAATGCCGACATCGCGTGCAGATTGATGAACACGGATGACGTGCGTGCGGATCGACGAAAGCCGAAGACGCGCGCGCGGATCGACGTACGCCATTGTTGTGCGCGCGTAAGGACAAACGCCGATGATGCTCGCTCGTGAATTGACGCACGCCAATGATGCGCACGTGCGGATCGATGAGGACCTATGACGTGTGCACGCTGATCGACAAATGCCGATGACGCGCACGAGTGGAACGATGAATGCCAGCATCGTGCGTGCACGGATCGACGAACGCCGATGATGCGCGAGCGCTTATTGACGAATGCCGACGAAGCGCACGCAGATCGACGAACGCCAACGACGCTCGTGTGCTTATCGACGAACGCCGATGACGCACACGCGGATCGACGAACACCGATGACTCACGCGCGCGGATCGACGAACGCGGATGACACGCATGCGGATCGACATTCACAGATGATGTCCACGCGGATCGATGATCGCCAATGATGCGCCCATGTATCGATGAATGCTGATGTCGTGTGTGGATTGCTGAACACGGACGATGCATGCGTGGATCAACGAAAGCCGATGACGCGCGCGCGGATCGAAGAACGCCGATTATGCGTGCGCATGGATCGAAGAACACCGATGACGTGCGCGCGCGGATCGATGAACGCCGATGACACGCATGCACGGATCAAAAAACCCCAAAGATGCATGCGCGGATCGACTAACGCCGACGACGCTCACATGCATATTGACAAAGGCTGATGATGTGCGCGCGCGGATCGATGAACGCCGATGATGCTCACGCACTTATCGACGAACGCCGACGATGTGCGTGCTGATCAACGATCACCAACGACGCCCATGCAGATTGACGATCGCCAACGAAGCGCACGTGGTTCAACGAACGCCGACGATGCTCACACGCTTATCGACGAACGCCGACGATGCGCGTGCAGATCGACGAACGCCGATGACTCACGCGCCTGGATCGATGGATGCGGACGTCACGCACGCGGATCGATGATCGCAGATGATGTACACATGGATCGACGATCACCAGTGACATGCCCGCAGATCGATGAATGCCGATGACGCGTGTGCACGGATCGATGAATGCTAATGACGCATGCTCAGTTTGACGAACGCGGATGACACGCGCACGGATCGACGAACGCCGGTGATGCTCATGCGCTTATTGAAGAACGCTGAAAACGCACGCACATGGATCAACGAATGCCGATGACGCGCGCGCTTGGATCGACGAACGCCGACGACGCACATGCAGATCAACGAACGCCGATGACGCTCATGCGCTTATCGACGTACGCCGACTACGCATGCGCACAGATCTATGAACGCCAACGACGCTCACGTGCCTATCGACGAATGCAGACGACAAGCGCGCACGGATCAACGAAAACCAAAGTCGTGTGCGCGGATCGATGAACGTTGAAAATGCATACACTGATCGACGATCGCCGACACGTGTGCGGATTGACGAATGCCGATGATGTGCACGCGTGGATCGACGAATGTCGACAATGCGCGCACTGATCGACGATCGCCGAAGCGTGTGTGGATTGACGAAGGCCGAAGATGCGCATGCGTGGATCGATGAACACCGATGATCGCGTGCACGGATCAACGAACACCACAGACGCGTGCGTGGATCGACGAACGCCAATGAATCGCGTGCGGATCGACGAATGCCGATGACTCACGTGCCCAGATCGACGAGGGCCGACGTCGCATGCGCGGATCGACGAAGGCCGATGACGCGCGCGCGGATCGACGATCGCCGATGACGTGCACTCAGATCGACGAACGCCGACAACGTGCGTGCACGGATCGACAAACACCGACGACGCTCACGCGCTTATGAACGAGCGCCAACAATGCGCACGCACGTATCAACGAACGCCAAAGATGCACGCACGGATCGACGAACACCAATTACGCTCGGGCATTTATCGATGAACGCCGACGACGTGCACGCAGATCGACAATCACCAACGACACCCACGCAGATTGAAGATCGCCGACGATGCGCACGCGTATCGATGAACGCCGACCACGCTCGCGTGCTTATCGACAAACGCCGATGACGCGTGTGTGGATTGACCAATGCCAATGACTCACGCGCCCGGATCGACGGACGTGGACGTCACGCGTGCGGATCGACGATTGCAGATGACGTACGCATGGATCGACGATCGCCAACGACGTGCCCACGGATCGACGAAAGCCGACGTCGCGTGCGGATCGACAAACGTGGACAACGCGCACACGGATTGACGAATGTGGCAAATGCACACGCAGATCGACGAATGCTGATGACACACGCGCAGATTGACGATTGCCGATGACGTGCGCGCAGATCGACGAAAGCAGATGACACGCACGCGGATCGATGATCACCGATGTCGTGTGCATGGATCGACGAACTCCGATGACGCTCGCGTGCTTAACGACGAATGCCGAGGACGCGCATGCAGAATGACGATCGCCGATGACGTGCACGTGGATCGAAGAACGCCGACGTCACTCGTGCACTTATCGACAAACGCCGACGACACGTGCGTGGATCGACGAATGCCGATGACTCACGCATGCGGAATGACGAATGCGGAGGACCCACGCGCGGATCAACGATCACAGACGACGTACGCATGGATCGACAATCGCCAACAACTTGCCCGCGAATCGACGAACGCCGACGTAGCGTGCGGATCGACGAACACGGACGACACGTGTGCGGATCGACGAAAGCTGACGACGCTTGCGTGCGGATCGAGGAACGCCAACGTCACGCACGCGGATCGATGAATGCCGATGACGCACACGCGTGGATCGATGAACGCCGATTAAGCACGCGCACGGATCGACGAACCCCGATGACGCGCGCGCGCGGTTTGACGAACGCCGACGACGTGTGTGCGGATCGACGAACGCCGATGACTCACGGGCGCGGATCGACGAACACGGAGGACACGTGCGCGGATCGACGATCGCAGATGATGTACGCACGGATCGGCGATTGCCAATGCTCCCGTGGATCGACAAACGCCGACGTCGCATGCGGATCAACGAACATGGATGACGTGCGCGTGGATCGACGAAAGCTGACGACACATGCGCGGATCGACGAATGCTGACTTTGCGCATGCGGATCAAAGAACACCGACGACGCGTGCGCGTGGATCGACCAATGCCGACGAAGCGCGTGTGCGGCTCAATGAACGCCGATGATGCGAGCGCACGGATCGACGAACGCCGATGGCGCGTGCGAATCGATGAACGCTGACGATGGGTGTGTGGATCGGCAAACAGCGACGACGCGCACGCGGATGGGTTAATGCCGATGACACGCGCATGTATCGACGAACGCCGATGATGTGCGTGTGGATCGATGAACGCCGACAACGTGCGCTCAGATCAATGAACACTGATGACGCGTGTGTGCGGATCGACAAACACTAACGATGCACGCTCACTTTGACGAATGCGGATGACATGCGCGTGGATCGACGAACGCCGACGACACTCGTGCGATTATCGAAGAATGCCGACGACGCACGCACATGGATCAACAAATGCCGATGACGTGCGCGCTCGGATCGACGAATGCGGATGACGTGCGTGCAGATCGACGAATGCCGAAGACGCTCATGCGCTTATCGACGAATGCCGACTACGCACGCGCACAGATCGACGAACGCTGACGACGCTCATGCGCTTATCGACGAACGCCGACGACGCGCGCGCACAGATCAACAAAAACCAAAAATGCGCGCGCAGATCGACGAACGTCGACGATGCGTGCGCTGACCAACGATCGCCGATGCGTGTGCGGATTGACAAACGCCGATGACGCGCGCGCGTCGATCGAAGAACGCAGATGACGCGCACGCAAGGATCATCGAACGCCAAAGAAGCACGCGTGGATTGATAAACACCGAAGACACTCACGTGCTTATCAACGAACACCATCGTCGCACGCGCGGATCGACAAACGCCGATGACTCATGCACTTGGATTGAAGAACGCGGACGACACGCGTGTGGATCGACGATCGCAGACGATGTACATGCGGATCGACGATCGCCAACAACATGCCCGCAGATCGACAAACGCCGACGTCGCGTGCGGATCTACGAATGCGGATGACGTGAGTGCTGATCGAGGAAAGCCAAAGACATGTGCGCGGATCAATGTACGCCATTGTTGTGCACGTGGAACGACGAACGCCGATGACGTGCACTCGCGGATCGACGAACGCCAATGACGCATGTGTGCGGATCGACGAGGGCCGATGTCGTGCGCGCACGGATCGACGAATGCTGATGATGCGCACAAGCGGAATGATGAACGCCAACGTCGTGCGTGCATGGATCGACGAAAGCTGAAGACGCGCACGAGCGGATGGACGAAAGCCGACGACGCGCGCTTGGGGATCGACGAACGCCGACGAAGCGCGAGCGCTTATTGATGAATGCCGATGACGCGCATGCAGATCAACGAACACCGATGATGCTCGCGCACTTATCAACGAAAGCCGATGAAGCACGCGCAGATCGATGAAAGCCGAAGTCGCACGAGCGCTTATTGGCGAATGCCGATGATGCACATGCAGATCGATGAATGCCGACGACACTCACACACTTATCGATGAACGCCGATGACGCACGCGTGGATCGACGAACAGCAATGACTCACACATGCGGAGCGATGAACGCGGATGACACGCGCAGGTCGATGTTCACAGATGATGTACACGCGGATCGACGATCGCCAAAGATGCACCCATGAATCAACAAATGCCGACGTCGTGTGTGGATCGATGAACGTGGACAATGCGTGCATGGATCGATGAAAGATGATGACACGCGCGCGGATCAATGAACGCCGACGATGCACGTGCGTGGATCGACGAACGGCGATGACGCTCATGCGCTTATCGACGAAGGCTAATGATGTGCGCGTGCGGATGATGAACGCTGAACGCTCACGCACTTATAGACGAACGCTGACGATGTGCGCGCTGATCAATGATCGCCAATGACGCCCACGCAGATTGACGATCGCCGACGAAGCGCACGCGGATCGACGAACGCCGATGAAGCTCACGTGCTTATCGACGAACGCCGACACGTGCTTGTGGATCGACGAATGCCGATGACTCACACGCCCAGATCGACGGACGCGGACATCATGCGCACGGATCGACGATCGCAGATGACGTACGCGCGGATCGATGATCGCCAATGACACGCCCGCGGATCGACAAATGCCGACGACGCATGTGCGCGGATCGACAAATGCTAACAACGCACGCTCAGTTTGACGAACGCGGATGACACGTGCGCGGATCGACGAACGCTGACGACGCTCGTGCGCTTATCGAAGAACGCCGACGATGCGCGCACATGGATCAACGAATGCCGATGACGCGCGCGCTCAGATCGACGAATGCCGATGATGCGCGTGTGGATCGACGAACGCCGATGATGCTCATGCGCTTATCGACGAACGCCGACTACGCACGCGCACAGATCGACGAAGGCCGATGACGCTCACGTGCTTATCGCCGAATGCTGAAGACGCGCGCGCACGGATCAATGAAAATCAAAGATGCACACGCGGATCGACATCGACGATGCACGCGCTGATCGACGATCACCGACACGTGTGCGGATTGACGAATGCCGACGACGCTTGCGCGTGCATCGACGAACGCCACCGACTCATGCGCATGGATCAACGAACGCCAAGACGTGCATGAGGATCGATGAACGCTGACGAATTGCGTGCGGATCGACGAACACCGATGACTTACGTGCCCGAATCAATGAACGCCGACATCGTGCACGCGGATCGACGAACACCGACGTCGCGCGCATGGATCGACGATCGCCGATGACGCGCGTCAGTTTGATGATCGCCGACAAAGTGCGTGCGTGGATCGATGAACACCGACGATGCTCACGCGCTTATCAATGAATGCCAACAACACACGCGCGCGTATCCACGAACGCCAAAGATGCACGCACGGATTGACAAACGCCAATTACGCTCGGGCGCTTATCGATGAACGCCAACGATGCACATGCAGATCGACAATCGCCGACGATACCCACGCAGAATGACGATCGCCGATGATGCACACGCGGATCGATGAACGCCGATGACGCTCGCGTGGTTATCGACGAATGCCGACGATGTGCATGCGGATCGACACACGCCGATGACTCACATGCCCGGATCGACGGACGCGGATGTCACGCGCACGGATCGAAGATCGCAGACAATGTACGCGCTATCGACGATCGGCCATGATATGCCCACGGATCGACCAACGCCGACGTCGCATGCGGATCGACGAAAGCGGATGACGCGCGCGCGGATCGACGAAAGCCAATGATGCGCGCGTGGATCGATGAACGCCGATGTCGTGCACGTGGATCGACAAACACCGATGACACGCACGTGCGGGTCGACGAACACGGATGACACGCGTGTGGATCGACAATTGCAGATGACTTACGCGCGGATCGACAATCGCCAACGACGTGCCCGTGGATCGACGAACGCCGATGTCGCATGTGGATTGACGAATGCGGACGATGCGTGCGCGGATCGACGAATGCTGATGTCACGCGCGTGGATCAACGAACCCCCACGACACGCACGCAAGGATCGATGAATGCCGACGACGCGTGTGCACTTATGGATGAATGCCGACGACGCGTGTGCGGATCGACAAACGCCAATGATGCGCACGCACGGATCAACAAATGCCAAAGATGCATGCGTGGATCAACGAATGCCGAAGACGCTCGCGCGCTTATCGACAAAACTGATGACGCGCGTGCGGATCGACGAAGGCCAAACATGCGTGCGCGGATCAACGAACGCCAAAGATGCCCACGTGCTTATCGATGAACGCCGATGACGCGCGTGCAGATTGACGATCGCCGACGACGCACACATGGATCGATGAACACCGACGACGTGTGCGCGCTTATCGATGAACGCCGACGATGCGCGCGCGGATCGACGAATGCCGATGACTCACGTGTGCGGATCAACGAACGCGGATGACACACGTGCAGATCGACGATTGCAGATGACGTACGCGCGGATCGACGATCGCCAACGATGTGCCCGTGGATCGACGAATGCCGACGTCGCGGGCGGATCGAAGAATGCGGACAACACACACACGGATCGATGAACGCGGACGATGCCCACCCAGATTGACGATGGCCAACAATGCGCACGCAGATCGACGAACGCCGACAATGCTCGCGTGCTTATCGACGAACGCCAATGTCGCGTGTGCGGATCGATGAACGCCGATGACTCACGCGCCTGGATCGATGAACGCGGACGACACGCGCTTGGATCGATGATCGCAGACGATAAACACGTGGATCGACGATCACCAATGACACGCCTGTGGATTGACGAATGCCGACATCGTGTGCGGATTGAAGAACACGGATGACGTGCGTGCGGATCGATGAAAGCGGAAGACGCGCGCGTGGATCGACGTACCCCATTGTTGTGCGCACGTAACGACAAACGCTGACGACGCTCGCTCGCGGATTGATGCACGCCAATGACGCGCACGCGTGGATCAACGAGGACCTATGACGTGCGCACGTGGATCGACAAATGCCGATGACGCGCACGAGTGGAACGATGAACGCCAGCATCGTGCGTGCGCGGATCGACGAATGCCGACGACGCTCACGAGCGGATCGACGAACGCCGACGACGCGCGTGTGGGTATCGACGAACGCCGATGACGCACACGAGTGGATCGACGAACGCCGACGTCGTGCACGCGTGGATCGACGAACGCCGACGACGCGCGAGTGCTTATTGACGAATGCCGACGAAGCAAACGCAGATCGACGAACGCCGACGACACTCGCGCGCTTATCGATGAACGCCGATGACGCACGCGTGGATCGATGAACACCGATGACTCATGCGCGCGTGTCGATGAACGCCGATGACACGCATGCACGGATCAACGAACCCCAAAGACGCACGCGCGGATCGACTAACGCCGATGACGCTCACGCGCTTATCGACAAAGGCTGATGACGTGCACATGCGGATCGATGAACGTCGATGCTCACGCACTTATCGACGAATGCTGATGATGCGCACGCTGATCAGCGATCGCCGACGATGCCCATGCAGATTGACGATCGCCGACGAAGCGCACGTGGTTCAACGAATGCCGACGAAGCTCGCGTGCTTATCGATGAACGCCGAGGATGCACGTGTGGATCGACGAACGCCGATGACTCACGCGCCCGTATCGATGGACGTGGACGTCACGCACGTGGATCGATGATCGCAGATGATGTACGCATGGATTGACGATCGCCAGCGACATGCCTGTGTATCGATGAATGCCAATGACGGGTGTGCGCGGATCGACGAATGCTAATGACGCATGCTCAGTTTGACGAATGCGGATGACACGCGTGCGGATCGACGAACGCCGATGACGCTCGTGTGCTTATCGAAGAACACTGAAAACGCACGCACATGGATCAACGAATGCCTATGACACGCGCGCTTGGATCGACAAACGCCGACGACGCACGTGTAGATCAATGAATGCCGATGACGCTCATGCGCTTATCGATGTACGCTGACTATGCTTGGGCACAGATAGATGAACGCCAACGACGCTCACGTGCTTATCGACGAATGCAGACGATGCGCGTGCACGGATCAACAAAAACCAAAGACGCGTGCGCGGATCGACGAACGTCGACAACGCGTGCACTGATCGACGATCGCCGACACGTGTGTGGATTGACGAAGGCCAAAGATGCACGCGCGCGGATCGACGAACACCGACGATCGTGCACACGGATCAACGAACACCACAGATGCGTGCGTGGATCGACGAAAGCCGATGACTCACGTGCCTGGATTGACGAACGCCGACGTCGCGTGTGCAGATCAACGAACACCGACGACGCATGTGCGGATCGATGAAGGCCGATGACGCGCACTCAGATCGACGAACGCCAACAACGTGCGCGCGCAGATCGACGAACACCGTCGATGCTCACACGCTTATCAACGAATGATGACAACGCGCACGTGCGTATCAACGAACGCCAAAGTTGCACGCACGGATCGACGAACGCCAATTACGCTCGGGCGCTTATCGACGAACGCCAACGACGTGCACGCATATCGACAATCGCCAACCACGCCCACGCAGATTGACGATCGCCGATGATGCGCATGTGTATCGATGAACGCCGACCACGCTCGCGTGCTTATCGACAAACGCCGATGACTCGTGTGTGGATTGACCAACGCCGATGACTCACGCACCCAGATCGACGGACGCGGATGTCACGCGTGCGGATCAACGATCGTAGATGACGTACGCACGGATCGACGATCGCCAATGACACGCCCGCAGATCGACGAATGCCGACGTCGCGTGCGGATCGACGAACGCGAATGACTTGCGCGCGGATCGACGAAAGCTGACAACTCGCGCGCGGATCGACGAATGCCGATGTCGTGCGCGCTGATCGATGAACACCGATGACGCGCGTGTGCGGATCGACGAACGTGGATGACACGCGCGTGGATCGACGATTGCAGATGACTTACACGTGGATCGATGATCGCCAATGACGTGCCCGCGGATCGACGAACACCGAAGTCGCGTGCAGATCGACGAACGCGGACGACGCGCACGTGGATCGACGAATGCTGATGTCGTGCGCGCGGATCAATGAACGCCGATGATGCGCATGCGTGGATCGACGAACGCCGATGACGCGCGCGCACTTATCGACTAATGCCAACGATGCACGCGCGGATCGACGAACGCCGACGATGCGCGTGCACGTATCAATGAACGCCAAAGCTGCACATGTGGATCAGTGAACGCCGAAGACACTCACGTGCTTATCGATGAACGCCGATGATGCACGTGCTGATCGATGATCACTGGCGATGCGCACGCGGATCGACGAACGCCGATGAGACGCGTGCATGGATCGACCAATGCCGGTGACGCGTGCGGTGATCGACGAATGCCAACGACATGCGCGCGGATCGACAAACGTGGAAGACGCGCACGCAGATCGACGATCGCTGACGACCCCCACGTGGATCGACGAATGCCGATGACACGCATGAGCGGATAGAAGAATGCCGATGACGCGCACGCGGGGATCGACGAACGCCGATGACATGCACGAGCGGATCGATGAACGCCGACGTCGTGCACGTGCGGATCGATGAATGCCGACAACGTGCGAGTGCTTATTGACGAATGCCGACGACGTGCTCGCAGATCGATGAACGCCGATGACGCTCGTGCGCTTATCGACGAACGCAGATGATGCATGTGCGGATCGACGAACACCGATGACTCACGCGCGCGGATCGATGAACACGGATGACACGCACATGGATCGATGATCACAGATGATGTACGCACGGATCGACGATCGCCAATGATGTGCCCACGTATTGATGAATGCCGACGTCATGTGCGGATCGATGAACGCAGACAACGCGTTCGTGTATCAACGAAAGCCGACGACGCGCATGCAGATCGAAGAACGCTGACGACGCGTGCGTGCGGATCGACGAACGCCAATGACACGCGCGCACGGATCAACGAACCCCAAAGATGCACGCGCAGATCGTCTAA
>PVHT020000185.1:42614-83631 GCA_004024745.2 Catagonus wagneri
ATGCAGATCGAAGAACGCTGACGACGCGTGCGTGCGGATCGACGAACGCCAATGACACGCGCGCACGGATCAACGAACCCCAAAGATGCACGCGCAGATCGTCTAACGTCGACGACGCTCACGCGCTTATCGACGAAGGCTGATGATGTGCGCGTGTGGATCGATAAACACCGATGATGCTCACGCACTTATCGATGAACGCCGACGATGCGCGCTGATCGAAGATTGCCGATGACACCCACGCAGATTGAGGATCGCCGACGAAGCGCACGCGGTTCGACGAATGCCAACGATGCTCGCGTGCTTATCGACGAACGCCGATGATGCGCGTGCGGATCTACGAACGCCGATGACTCACGCGCCTGGATCGATGGACGCGGACATCAGGCACACGGATCGAAGATTGCAGATGACATACGTGCGGATCGACGATCGCCAATGACCCGCCTGTGGATCAAGGAACGCCAAAGACACGTGTGTGTGGATCGACGAATGCTAACGACGCACGCTCAGTTCGACGAACGCAGATGACACGCGCGCGGATCGACGAAGGCCGATGACGCACGCGCACGGATCAACGAACGCCAAATACGCACATGTGGATCAATGAACGCCGACGAATCGCGTGCAGATCGACGAACGCCAATGACTCACGTGCCCGGATCGACGAACGCTGACGTCGCGCGCGCAGATTGATGAACACCGACAATGCGCGAGCGGATCTATGAACTCCGATGACGCGTGCGCGGATCGACGAATGCCGATGACGCTCACGTGCTTATCAACGAATGCCGACAATGCGCGTGTGCGTATCAATGAATGCCAAATTTGCACACGCTGATCGATGAACGCCAATTACGCTCGGGTGCTTATCGATGAATGCCGACGACGTGCACGCAGATCGACAATCACCGATGATGCCCACGCAGATTGACGATCGCCGATGATGCGCACGTGGATCGACGAACACTGACGACGCTCGTGTGCTTATCGATGAATGCCGACGACGCGCGTGCGGATTGACCAACGCCGATGACTCATACGCCCGGATCGACGGACGCGGACGTCACACATGCGGATCGACGATCGCAGATGACGTACGCACAGATCGATGTTCGCCAATGACACGCCCACGAGTCGATGAACGCTGACATTGCGTGCAGATCGACGAACGTGTATGACGCGCGTGCGGATCGACGAAACCCGATGACGCGCACGCGGATCTACGAACGCCAATATTGTGCATGCAGATCGACGAACGCCGACGACACGCGCGTGAGTATCGACGAACACGGATTACACGTGCGTGGATCGATGATTGCAGACGACTTACACGCGGATCGACGATTGCCAACGACGTGCCGCGGATGGACGAACGCCAACGTCGCGTGCGGATCGACGAATGCGGAGGACGCGCGTGCGGATCGACAAACGCCGATGTCGCGTGTGTCGATCAATGAACGCCGATGACGCGCATGCGTGGATCGACGAATGCCGACGACGCATGCGCACTTATCGACGAACGCCGATGACATGCATGCACGGATCGACGAACGCCGATGATGCATGCACATGGATCAACGAATGCTGAAGACACTCGCGTGCTTAATGATGAACGCCGACGATGCGTGCACGGATCGACGAACGCCAACGATGCTCGCACGCTTATCAACGAAAGCCGACGACGTGCACACAGATCGACAAACTCCGAAGACGTGCGCGCAGATCGACGACTGCCGACGACATGCGTGTGGACCGACGAATGCGGATGATTCGCGAGCGGATCGACGATCACCAACGTCGCGTGCGCGGATCGATGAATGCCAATGACGCTCGCATGCTTATCAATGAACGGCGACGATGCGCACGCATATCGACAAATGCCGACGATGCGCACACGCTCATTGATGAACGCCGATGATGCGTGCGCGGATCGACAATCGCGGATGACATACGCGTGGATCGACGAACACTGACGTCACGTGCGGATCGACGAACGCAGACGACACGCACACGGATCGACGAAAGTGGAAAATGCGTCTGCAGATCCACGAACGCTGACGATGCACACGCAGATCGATGATAGCGATGACGTGTGCATGGATCGACGAAAGCGGATGATGCACGCGCGGATCGATGATCACCGATGTCGTGCACGTGGATCGACGAACGCCGATGACGCTCATGCGCTTATCGACGAATGCCGAGGACGCGCATGCAGAATGAAGATCGCCGATGATGTGCATGCGGATCGAAGAATTCCGACGTCGCTCGTGCACTTAACGATTAATGCCGATGACACGCGCGTGGATCGACGAATGCCGATGACTCACGTATGTGGATCGACGAACGCGGATGACCCGCGCGCGGATCGATGATCGCAGACAACGTACGCGCGCATCGACGATCACCAATGACGTGCCCGCGGATCGATGAACGCCGACGTAGTGTGCAGATCGACGAATGCGGACAACGCACGTGCAGATCGACGAAAGCCGACGACGCTCGCGCGCGGATCGACGAACGCCGACATCACGCACGCAGACCGATGAATGCGTATGACGCATGCGTGGGTCGACGATCACCGACGACGCATGCGCGGATCGATGAATGCCGATGATGCTCCCGTGCTTATCAATGAATGGTGAGGATGCGCACGCAGATCAACATACGCCGACGACGCGCACAGGCTTATTGACGAACGCCGATGAAGCATGCGCACGGATCTACGAACGCCGACGATGCACGCGCGTGGATCAACAAAAGCCGATGACGTGCTTGCAGATCGACGAACGCCGATGACTCAAGGGCGCGGATCGACGAATTCGGAGGACACGCGTGTGGATCGACGATCGCAGACGACGTACGCGCGGATCGGCGATCGCCAACAATGCTCCCGTGGATTGACGAATGCCGACGTCGCGTGTGGATCGACGAACACGGATGACGCACGCACGGATCGACGAAAGCCGACGACACGCGCGTGGATCAATGAATGCCGACTTCGCGCGTGCGGAATGACGAACGCCAATGACGCGGGCACGTGGATCGACGAACGCCGATGGCGCGCGCGCGCGGATCGGTGAACACCGACGATGCGTGCTCAGATCGACGAACACGGACAACGCGTGTGCACGGATCGATGAACACTAATGATGCATGCTCAGTTTGACGAACGCGGATGACACGCGTGCGGATCGACGAATGCCGATGACGCTCATGCGCCTATCAAAGAATGCTGATGATGTGCGCACATGGATCAATGAATGCCGATGACGCACGCGCTCGGATCGACAAATGCCGATGACTCACGTGCCCGGATCGACGAACGCTGACAACGCACACGCAGATCGACGAACTCCGACGATGAGCGCGCGGATCGACGAATGCCGACGATGCTCACGCGCTTATCAATGAACGCCGACAACGCATGTGCGCGTATCAACGAATGCCAAAGTTGCACGCGCGGATCGATGAATGCCAATTACGCTCGGGTGCTTATCGATGAACGCCGATGACGTGCACGCAGATTGACAATCACCGACGACGCCCATGCAGATTGACGATCGCCGATGACGCACAAGTGGATCGATGAACGCCGATGACGCTCGTGCGCTTATCGATGAACGCTGATGACACGCGTGCGGATCGACCAACGCCGATGACTCACGCGCCCGGATCGACGGACGCGGACGTCACGCGTTCGGATCAACGATCGCAGATGACGTACGCGTGGATCGACGATCGCCGACAACACGCCCGCGGATCGATGAACGCTGACATCACGTGCAGATCAACGAACGCGTATGACGCGCGTGCGGATCGACGAAAGCCGACGACGCACGCGGATCGATGAACGCCGATGTTGTGCACGCAGATCGACGAACACCGACGACACGCACGTGCGGATCGACGAACGCGGACGACACGCGCGTGGATCGATGATTGCAGATGACTTACACATGGATCGACGATCGCCAACGACGTGCCCGCGGATCGATGAACGCCAACGTCACATGCGTATCGACGAACGCGGAGGACGCGCGTGCAGATCGACGAACGGCGATGTCGCGTGTGTCGATCAATGAACGCCGACGACGCGCACACGTGGATCGATGAACGCCGATGACGCGTGCGCACTTATCGACGAACGCCGATGACGCGCGCGCGTGGATAAATGAACGCCGAAGATGTGCGCACACGGATCAACGAACGCCGAAGACGCTCGCGCGCTTAATGATGAATGCCGATGACGCGCGCGCGGATCGACGAACACCAACGATGCTTGCACGCTTATCAACGAAAGCCGATGACACGCACGCAGATCAACGAACACCAAAGACGTGCGCGCAGATAGATGACTGCCAATGACATGCGTGTGGACCGATGAATGCGGATGACGCACACGCGGATCGACGATCACCGACGACGCGTGCGCAGATTATGAACGCCGACGATGCTCGCGTGCTTATCGATGAACGGCGACGATGCGCACGCAGATCGACAAACGCCGATGACGCGCACGTGCTTATTGACAAACACCGATGATGCGCACGTGGATCGATGATCGCGGATGACGTATGCGTGGATTGACGAACACTGACGTCGCGTGCGGATCGACGAACATGAATGACACGCACACGGATCGACGAAAGTGGAAAATGCGTGTGCAGATTGATGAACGCCGACGACGCACACGCAGATCGACGATAGCCGATGATGTGTGCACGGATCAACGAAAGCGGATGACGCACGAGCGGATCGATGATCACCGACGTCGTGCACGTGGATCGACGAACGCTGATGATGCTCACGCACTTATCAATGAATGCCGATGACGCGCGCGCAGAATGAAGATCGCTGACGACACGCACGCGGATCGAAGAATGCCGACATCGCTCATGCACTAATCGATTAACGCCGATGACACGCACGTGGATCGACAAATGCCAATGACTCACGCGTGTGGATCGACGAATGCGGACGACCCGCACGCGGATCAATGATCGCAGACGACGTATGCACGGATCGACGATAGCCAATGTTGTGCCCGTGGATCAATGAACGCCGACGTAGCGTGCAGATCGACGAACACGGACGACGCGCATACGGATCGAAGAAAGCCGATGACGCTCGCGTGTGGATCGACGAATGCCGACGTCACGCACGCGGATCGACGAATGCCGATGACGCGCACATGCGGATCGACGAACGCCGATGAAGCACGCGCACGGATCGACGAACGCCGATGATGCACGCATGCAGATCGACAAATGCCAACGACGCGTGTGTGGATTGATGAACGCTGATGACTCACGGGTGCGGATCGACGAATGCGGAGGACACGCACGCGGATCGATGATCACAGATAACGTACGCGTGGATCTGCGATCGCCAACAACGCTCCCGTGGATTGACGAATGCCGACATTGCATGCGGATCGACGAACACGGATGACGCGCGCACGAATTGACGAAAGCTGATGACACGCGTGCGGATCGACGAACGCCGACTTCGCGCACGCGGATAGACGAACGCCAACAACGTGCATGCGTGGATCGACGAATGCCGATGGCGCGCGCGCGCGGACCGGTGAACGCCGATGATGCGTGCTCAGATCGATGAACACGGACGACGCGTGTGCACGGATCCACGAACACTAACGATGCACGCTCAGTTTGATGAACGCGGATGACACGCGCGCAGATCGACGAACGCCGACGACGCTCGTGCGCCTATCAAAGAATGCTGATGATGTGCGCACATGGATCAATGAATGCCGATGACGCGTGCACTTGGATCAACGAATGCCGATGATGCATGCGCGGATCGACGAACACCGATGATGCTCATGCACTTATCAACGAACGCCGACTACGCTGGTGCACAGATCGACGAACGCCGACGACACTCATGTGCTTATCGACGAACGCTGATGATGCGCGTGCACGGATCAACAAAAACCAAAGATGCGCGCATGGATTGACGAACGTCGATGATGCGTGTGCTGATCAACGATCACCGATGTGTGTGCGGATTGATGAATGCCATTATCACGCGTGCGCGGATCGACGAATGCAGACGACGCACACGCAAGGATCAACGAACGCCCAAGACGCTCACGTGGATTGATGAACGCCGATGACACTCACGTGCTTATCAATGAACGCCATCGTCGCGCGCACGGGTCGACGAATGCCGATGACTCACGTGCCCGGATCGACGAATGCGGATGACACACGCGTGAATTGACAATCGCAGATGACGTACGCGTGGATCAACGATTACAAACGACACACCCACGGATCGACGAACCCCGACGTCACGTGCGGATTGACGAAAGGGAGGACGTGAGTGTGGATCGATGAAAGCCGAAGACGTGCGCGCGGATCGATGTATGCCATTGCTGTGCGCGTGGATCGACGAATGCCGATGACGCGCACGAGCGGAACGACGAATGCCAATGTCATGCGTGTGCAGATCGACGAACACTGACGACGCGCACGAGCGGATCGACGAACGCCGATGATGCACACGCGGGGATCGATGAACGCCGATGACATTCATGAGCGGATCGACGAACGCCGACGTCGTGCACGCGCGGATCGATGAATGCCAACAACGCACGAGGGCTTATTGATGAATGCCGATGATGCGCACGCAGATCGACGAACGCCGACGACGCTCGCACACTTATCGACGAACGCCAATTACACACGCGTGGATCGACGAACACCGATGACTCACGCGCACGGATCGATGAACGCAGATGACACACGTGCAGATCGACGATCACAGACGATGTACGCGCGGATCGACGATCGCCAGCGACGCGCCCACGTATTGACGAATGCCGATGTCGTGTGCAGATCGATGAACGCAGATGACGGGTGCGTGGATCGACAAAAGCCAATGACGCGCACACAATCGAAGAACGCTGATGACTCACGTGTAGTATCGACGAACGCGGACTACGCGTGCGTGTATCGACCATTGCCGACGACACGCGTGCAGATTGACGAACGCCGATGTCACACGTGCGGATCGACGAACGCCGAGGACGCACGCGCAGGGATCGACAAACGCCGTCAACGCTCACGTGCTTATCAATGAATGCCGAAGACATGCACACGGGGATCGACGAATGCCGACAACACGCACGAGCGGATCGACAAACGCCAACGTCGTGCGCGCGTGGATCGACGAACGCCGATGATGCGCGTGCACGAATCGATGAACGCCGACGATGAGGGCACACGGATCAATGAATGCCAAAGACATGCACGTGGATCGATGAACGTCGACGATGCGCGTGGTGATCGACGATCACCAACGCACGTGTGGATCGACAAATGCCGATGATGCATGCGCACGGATCGACCAACACCGACGACGCATGTGCAGTTCGACGATTGCTGACAACATGCGTGCAGATCGGCGAACACAGATGATGCGCACGCGGATCGACGATCGCCACCGACGTGCATGTGGATCGATGATCGCCGATGTCACACGCACGGATCGACGAACGCGGACGACATGCGCACGGAATGACGAATGCTGACGACGTGCACGCGGATCGACGAATGCCGACGCTCGCGTGGTTCAATGATCACCGACGATGATCGCACACTTATCAACGAACGCCAAAGATGCACGCACGGATTGACGAACGCCGATGACTCACACGCACGGATCGATGAACGCGGACAACACGCGCGTGGATCGACGAACGCGGGCGAGGCACACGAGGATCGACGATTGCTGATGACACGTGTGCGGATCGACGATCGCCGATGATGCATGTGCAGATCAATGAACGCCAACCTCAGTGTGCATGGATAGACGACGCTGACGTCCTGCACACGGATCGACGAGGGCCGACGACGCGCGCGTGCGGATCGACGAGGGCCGACGATGAGAGCTCACGTATCGACGAAAGCTGACAATGCCCGCGTGGATCGACGAATGCCGACGATGCATGCGCGTGAATCGATGAACGCCGACGCCCGCATGGATCGACGAATGCCGACGATGCGCGTGCGGATGGATGAATGCTGATGATGTGCGCGCATATAGGCGAATGCAGATGACGTGCGTGCGGATCGACAAACGCTGACATCGTGCGCGCTGATCGACTAATGCCGAAGACGCGTACGCGCTTATCGACGAATGCCCACGACGCGCGCGTGGGGATAGACGAACGCTGACGACGCTCGCGCACATATCGATGAACACCGACGACGTGCACGTGCGGATTGACGAATGCCGACGACACTCATGCGCTTATCGACGAACGCTGAAGACGCACGTCTGGGGATAGACGAACGCCGAAGACGCTCGCGAGCTTATTGATGAACGCCGACGACGTGCACACACGGATCGATGAACGCCGACGATGCTCACGTGCTTATCGATGATCGCCGACAATGCGCGTGTGAGCGGATCAGTGAACGCCAAAGACACGCGTGCGGATCAACGAACGTTGACGATGCACGTGCTGATCAACGATCACCGACGGACACGCGGATCGACGAACGCCGATGACGGACGCGCACGGATCGACCAACGCCGAGGACGCGCGTGCAGATTGACGACTGCCGACGACGTGCGTGCGGATCGACGAACGCGGATGACGTGCGGTCGGATCGACGAACGCCAATGATGCTCGCGTGCTTATTGACGAACGCCGATGACGCGCACACAGATCGACGAACGCCGACGACGCGTGCACAGATTGATGATCGCCGACGATGCGCACGTGGATCGACGAACACCGAGGACGCTCGCGGGCTTATCGACGAATGCCGATGTCGCGCCCATGGATCGATGAACGCCGATGACACACGCGCGTGGATCGACGAATGTGGACGACACGCGCACGGATTGACGATCGCAGACGACGTATGCGTGGATCGATGATCGCCAACGATGCACCCGCGGATCGACGAATGCCGACGTCACGTGGGGATCGACGAACGCGGATGAAACGCACGCGGATCGATGAAAGCCGATGACATGCGCGCGGATCGACGATTGCCAATGAAGCGTGCTCGTGCTCAGATCGATGAACGCCGACGACGCTCATGTGCTTATCAACGAACGCCGATGACGCACGCGCATGGATCAACGAACGCCAAAGATGCGCGCGCGGATCAATGAATGCCAACGAGGCTCACGAGCTTATCGACAAACGGCAATGACGCGCACACAGATTGACGATTGCCTATGACACCCGTGCAGACTGCTGATCGCCGACGACGTGCACGTGGATCGAAGAACGCCAACGACGCTCACGTGCTTATCGACAAACGCCGATGATGCACGTGTGGATCGACGAACGCCGATGACTCACGCGTGCGGATTGACAAAAGTGGAGGATGCGTGCGCGGATCAACGATCGCAGATGACGTACGCGTGGATCGATGATTGCAAACGACGAGCCCGCGGATTGACGAACGCCGAAGACCCGCGCGTGTGGATCGACGAACACTGACGATGTGTGCTTGCGGATCGATGAACGCCGATGACGCTCACACAGATAGACGAACGCCGATGACGCGCACGCAGATCGATGAACGACAACGACGCGTGCGCAGATTGACGATTGCCGATGACGCGCACGCGGATCGAAGAACGCCGACGACGCTCACGCGCTTATCGACAAACACCAACGATACGCGTGCGGATCGACAAATGCCTATGACTCACATGCGCGGATCAACAAATGCGGATGACACGCGCACATATCGATGATCGTAGATGACGTACACGCGGATCGACGATCGCCAACGACGCGCGCACACGGATCAACGAACGCCAACGACGTGTGCGTGCGGATCGACGAATGCCGATGACGCGTGCGCACGGATCGAAGAACGCCAAAAATGCGCGCGCGAATTGATGAACGTCGACGATGTGCGTGCTGATCGACGATCGCCAACGCGCGCACATATCGACGAATGCCAATGACTCGCACGCACGGATCGACCAACGCCGACGTCGTTCGCGCACGGATCGACGAACACCGACGACGCACAAGCGCTTATCGATGAACGCCGATGACACGCGCGCGTGTATCAATGAACGGCAATGGCACACGCGCGCTTTTCGATGAACGCTAATGACGCGCACGTGTGGATCGATGATCGCCGACGACGCACTCGCAGATCGACGAATGCCGACGACGTGCACGCAGATCGACCAACGCCAACAACGCACGCACAGATTGACGATTGCCGACGACGCGCACGCGGATCGAAGAACGCTGATGATGCTCACGTGCTTATTGACGTATGCCGATGACGCGTGCGCGTGGACAGACGAAAGACGATGACGCGCATGCGGAGTGACGAATGCCAATGACATCCGCGAGGATCGACGAACCCAGACGACATGCGTGTGGATCGACGAATGCCGACGACGTGCACGAGGATCGACGAACGCCGACGACGCTCGTGCAGATCAATGATCGCCGACGATGCATGCACGGATCAACGAACGGCGATGACGCTCGCACACTTATCGATGAACGCCATGATGCGCGCATGGATCGACGAACACCGATGACTCACACACGTGGATCGATGAATGCGGACAATGCACGCGTGGATCAACAAACGCGGGCGAGGCACACGAGGATCGACGATTGCTGACAACACATGTGCAGATTGATGATCGCCGACGACGTGCATGCGGATTGATGAACGCCTACCTCGCGCGTGTGTGGATAGACGAACACTGACGTCGCGTGCACGGATCATTGAACACTGAAGACGCGTGCGTGTGGATCGAAGAACGCCAAATACACACGCGTGCTTATAGATGAAAGTCGACGACCCACGCACATGGATCGACAAACGCCGAAGACGCGTGCGCAGGGATTGATGAATGCCGACGACGCTCGCATGGAATTATGATCGCCGAAGATGCACGCGTGGATCGATGCATGCCGATGACGCTCGCACACTTATCGATGAACGCCGACGACGGGCACTCAGATCGACGAACGCTGATGACTCACGTGTGGTATCTTTGAACGCGGATGACGCACGCGTGTGTCAACAAACGCCAATGACACGCGTGCAGATTGACGAACACATATGTCGCACGCATGGATCGACAAACGCCGACGACGCGCACGCGGGGATCGACAAACACCGATGACGCTCACGTGCTTTTCGACGAATGCAGAAGACACGTGCGCGGGGATCGAAGAACGCCGACGACGCGCACGAGCGGATCAACGAACGCCGACAACGCACGAGCGCTTATCGATGAATGCCGACAACGCACGTGCAGGAATCGACGAACGCCGATGAAGCGCACGAGTGGATCGACGAACACCGATGACGCGCACGTGCGTATCGACGAACGCAAACAGCGCACGCGCGCTTATCAATGAAGGCTAATGAAGTGTGCGCACGGATCGACAAACCCCGACGATGCTCACGTGGATCGATGATCACCGACGATGCATGCGCAGATCGACGAATGCCGACAACGCTCGCACACTTATCGACGAACGCCGATGACGTGCACACAGATTGACAAACGCCGACGACTCACGCGTGGTATCGACGAATGCGGACGACGCGTGCGTGTATCGACAAACACTGATGATGCGCGCGGACTGACGAAGGCGACATCGCGCGCGGATCGACGAACGCCGATGACGCGCCCGTGGGGTTCGATGAACGCCGATGACGCTCAGGTGCTTATCAACGAACGCCGATGATGCACGCATGGGGATTGACGAACGCTGACGATGCGCACGAGCGAATCGACGAACGCCGACGACGCATGAGCGCTTATCGACGAATGCAGACAACGTGCGCTCAGGGATTGACGAACGCCGACGACACGCACGAGCAGATCGACGAACGCGACGTTGTGCGTGCGCGGATTGACAAACACCGATAACATGCGAGCGCTTATCGGCGAATGCCGATGACACGCGCGTATCGACGGATGCCAAGGGCACGCACACTTATCGATGAACGCTAAAGATGCACGCAAGCGGATCGACGATCGCCGATGACGCACTCATGGATCGATGAACGCCGACGACGCGCACGAGCAGATCAACGAACACTGATGACGCGCGCTTTTGGATAAATGAACCCCGATGACACACACGCATATCAATGAATGCCGACGACGCGTGCGCAGATCGATGAACACCGATGACGTGCACGCAAATTGATGATCGCTGACGACGTGTATGCGGATAGAAGAGCGCCGACGATGCTCACGCACTTATCGATGAATGCTGATGATGCGCGCACGGGGATCGACGAACACCAACGACGCGCACGAGTGGATCGACCAACGCCGACGATGCACGTGTGCGGAGAGACGAACGCCGACGGCGTCGCGCGGATCGACGAACAACGATGACGTGTGCGCACGGATCGAAGAACGCCAAAGACGCACGCGTGGATCAACGAAAGTCGATGATGCGCTCGCTGATCGCCGATCGCTGACACACGCACAGATCGACGAACGCCAATGACACGCGCGCACAGATTGACCAACGATGATGACGCGCGTGCAGATCGACGATTGCCGACTACGTGCGCTCGGATCGACGATCGCCAACGATGCGTGCGTGGATGGACGAACACCGACGTCGTGCACACGGATTGATGAACACCGATGATGCGTGCGCACGGAACAACGAACACCGAAGACGCACACGCGCTTATCGACGAACGCCGACAACGCACTCGTGGATCGATGAACGCCGATGACACGCACGCAGATCGACGAACGCTGATGACACGTGCGCAGATTGATGATCGCTGACAACACGCACGCGGATCAAAGAACGCTGACAACATCGCGCGATTATCGACGATCACCGACGACGCACGCGCGGATCAATGAACGCCGACGTCGCGTGCGGATCGACGATCGCAGATGACGCACTCGTGGATCGATGAACGCCGACGACGCGCACGCAGATTGACGATCGCCGATGATGCACACGCAGATCGACGAAAGCCGACGATGCGTGCGCAGATTGACGATTGCCGACGATGCGCACGCGGATCAAAGAACGCCGACAACGCTCACGCACTTATCGACGATCTCCGACGACGCACGCGTGGATCAACGAATCCTGACGTCATGTGCGGATCGACGATCACAGATGACTTACATGCGGATCGACGATCGCCAACGATGTGCCCGTGGATCGACGAACGCCAACGTCACGTGCGGATTGATGAACGCGGATGACACGCACACGGATTGATGAACGCTGATGTCACGCGCGTGGATCGATGAACGCCGACGACACGTGTGGATCGACAATCGCAGATGACTTACGCACGGATCAACGATCGCCAACGATGTGCCTGCGGATCGACGAACGCCAATGTCACGTGCGGATTGATGAATGCGGACGATGCACACGCAGATTGATGAACGCCGATGTCGCGTGTGCGGATCGATGAACGCCGATGATGCTCGCTTATCGACGAACGCCGACGACGCATGCGCACGGATCGACGAACGCCGACGACACATGTGCAAGGATCAACAAACGCCAAAGATGCGCGCGTGGATCAATGAACGTTGACGACGCTTGTGTGCTTATCGATGAATGCCGATGATGCGCGCGCAGATTGACGATCGCCGATGACATGCACGTGGATCGAAGAATGCCGATGATGCTCACACGCGTATCGACGAATGCCAATGACGCGCGCGCGGATCAACGAACGCCGATGACCCACGCGCCTGGATCGACAAATGCGGAAGACACGTGTGCGGATCGACGATCGCCAACGACGTGCCCGCAGATCGACGAACGCCGAATTCGCGTGCGGATGGAAGAACGTGTATGACGAGCTCGCGGATCGACGAACGCAAATGTCGTGTGCACGGACCGACGAACGCCGACGACACGGGCGCACAGATCAACGAATGCCAAAGACGCGCACGCATCGACGAATGTTGATGATGCGTGCGGTGATCGATGATCACTGAAGCACGCACGGATCGACAAATGCCAATGACACACGTGCACGGATCGACCAACGCCGATGACGCACACGCAGTTCGACGATTGCCGACAATGTGCACGCGGATAGATGAATACGGATCATGCGCATGCGGATCGATGATCACCGAAGACGCACACACGGATCGGTGATCACCGACGTCGCGCACGCGGATCGACGAACGCCGACGACACGCGCACGTGGATCAACGAACGCCGACGATGCGCACATGGGGATCAACAAACGCCGAATGCTCACGTATTATTGATGAACGCCGATGATGTGTGCGCGGATAGATGATCGCCGACATCGTGCACGCGGATCGACAAATGCCGATGATGCACATGAGCGGATCGACAAACACCAACATCGTGTGCGCACGGATCGACGAATGCCAATGATGCGCGAGCGCTTATCGACGAACACTGACAATGCGCGTGATTATCGACGAATGCCAACGGCGCACGCGTGCTTATCGACGAAGCTAATGACGCGCGTGTGTGGATCGACGATTGCCGATGACTCACGCGCGTGGATCGACGAATGCGGACGACATGTGCACGGATTGATGATCGCAGACGACATACGCGCGGATCGACGAACGCCGATGACGCGTGCGCGGGGATCGACAAACGCCGATGACACTTGCGCGCTTATCGATGAATGCTGATGATGCACGTACGGATAGATGATCACCAACGTCGTGCACGAGGATTGACAAATGCCAACGATGCACACGAGCAGATCAACAAACGCCAACGTCATGTGCGCACGGATCGACGAATGCCGATGAGGCGTGAGTGCTTATCGACGAACGCCGATGACGCGAGTGCTTATTGACGAACGCCAACAGTGCACGCGTGCTTATCAATGAATGCTAATGACGCGCGTAGATGGATGGACGATCACCGATGACTCACACGTGCGGATCGACGAATGCGGATGACACGCGCGCGGATTGACGATTGCAGATGACATACGTGCGGATCGACGAACACGGACGATGCACGCGCACGATCGAAAAATGCCAAAGACGCGCGCGTGGATCGATGAACGCCGACGACGCTCACGCACTTATTGACGAAGGCCGATGACGTGCGTGCACGGAACGACGAATGCCGACGACGCTCGTGCACCTATCAAAGAATGCTGACGATGTGCGCACATGGATCAATGAATGCCGATGACGCGCGTGCTCGGATCGACGAATGCTGAAGACGCACGCACGGATCGACGAACGCCGATGACGCTCATGTGCTTATTTATGAATGCCGATAACGCACGCACGGATCGACGAACACCGATGACTCACGCGCGTGGATCGATGAACGCGGATGACACGCACGTGGATCGATGATCACAGATGATGTACGCACGGATTGACGATCGCCAACAACGTGCCCACGTATCGACGAATGCCGATGTCATGTGCAGATCGATGAACGCGGACGACGCGTTCATGGATCAACGAAAGCCGACGAAGCGCATGCAGATTGAAGAACGCCGATGACGCGTGTGTGTGGATTGACGAACGCCGATGACACGCGCGCACGTATCAACGAACCCCAAAGATGCACGCGCAGATCGACTAACGCTGATGACGCTCATGCACGTATTAACGAAGGCTCATGACGTGCGTGCACGGATCAATGAACGCCGATGATGCTCACGCACTTATTGATGAATGCCGACGATGCGTGCTGATCGATGATCGCCGATGACGCCCACGCAGATTGAGGATTGCTGACGAAGCGCACGCGGTTCGGCCAACACCGATGATGCTCACGTGCTTATCGACGAAAACTGATGATGCGCGTGCGGATCTACGAATGCCGATGACTCACGCGCCTGGATCGACGGACGCGGACGTCACCCATGCGGATCGACGATCGCAGATGACGTACGCGTGGATCGACGATCGCCAACGACACGCCCATGGATCGATGAATGCCGACGACCCATGTGCGCGGATCGACGAATGCTAACGATGCACGCTCAGTTCGACGAACGCGGATGACACACGCGTGGATCGACGAACGCCAATGACGCGCACGCACGGATCAACGAACGCCAAAGACGCACGCGTGGATCAATGAACGCTGACGAATCGCGTGCGGATCGACGAACGCCGATGACTCACGTGCCCGTATCGACGAACGCTGACGTCGCGCACGCAGATTGACGAACACCGACGATGCGCGCGCGGATCTACGAATGCTGACGACACGCGCGTGGATCAAAGAATGCCGACGATGCTCACGTGCTTATCAATGAAAGCCAACAACGCATGCGCGCGTATCAACGAACACCAAAGATGCACGCGTGGATCGATGAACGCCAATTACGCTCGGGTGCTTATCGACGAACGCTGACGATGTGCACGCAGATCGACCATTTCCAACGACACCCACGCAGATTGACGATCGCCGATGATGTGCACGCAGATCGACGAACGCCGACGATGCTCGTGTGCTTATCGACGAACGCCGATGACGCGCGTGCGGATCGACCAACGCCGATGACTCACGCGCCCGGATCGGCGGACGCGGATGTCACATGTGTGGATCGACGATCGCAGATGACGTACGCACGGATCGATGATCGCCAACGACACGCCCGCAGATCGACGAACGCTGACATCGCGTGCAGATCGACGAAAACGTATGACGCGTGCACGGATCGACGAAAGCCGATGACGCGTGCGTGGATCGACGAATGCCGATTTCATGCGTGCAGATCGACGAACGCCGATGACACGCGCGTGCGGATCGATGGACGCGGACGACACGCGCATGGATCGATGATTGCAGACGACTTACACGCGGATCAACGATCGCCAACGACGTGCCTGCGGTTCGACGAATGCCAATGTTGCATGCGGATCGATGAACGCTGACGACGCGTGTGTGGATCGATGAATGCCGATGTCACCTGCGTGGATCAATGAACGCTGACGACGTGCACGCGTGGATTGATGAACGCTGACGATGCGTGCGCACTTATCGACGAACACCGACGACGCGCGCACACGGATCGATGAACGCCGATGATGCGCGCACGCGGATCAATGAATGCCGAAGATGCTCGCGCGCTTAATGATGAACGCCGACGACGCACGCGTGGATCGATGAATGCCAATGATGCTCACACGCTTATCAACGAACGCCGACGACGCGCACGCAGATCGACGAACGCCGAGGATGTGCGCGCAGATCAATGTCTGCCGATGACATGCGTGCGGACTGACAAATGCGGATGACGTGCGCGTGGATCGACGATCACCAATGATGCGTGCGTGGATCGACAAACGCCGACGACGCTCACGTGCTTATCAACGAATGGCGATGAGGCGCACGCTGATCGATGAACACCGATGACGCGCACGTGCTTATTGACGAATGCTGACGATGCGCGCACAGATCGACGATCGCGGATGACGTACACGCGGATTGACGAACACTGACGTCGTGTGCGGATCGACGAACGCGGATGACACGCACACGGATTGACGAAAGTGGAAAATGCGTGCACAGATCGACGAACGCTGATGACGCACACGCAGATCGATGATAGCCGATGATGTGCGCACGGATCGACGAAAGCGGATGATGCACGAGCGGATCGATGATCACCGATATCGTGCACGTGGATCGATGAACGCCGATGATGCTCGCACACTTATCGACGAATGCTGATGACGTGCGTGCAGAATGAAGATCGCTGATGACGTGCACACGGATCGAAGATAGCTGACGTCGCTCATGCACTTATCGATTAACGCCGATGACACGCGCATGGATCGACAAATGCCGATGACTCACGTGTGTGGATCGATGAATGCGGATGACCTGCGTGCGGATCGATGATCGCAGATGACGTACACGCGGATCGATGATAGCCAACGACGTGCCTTCGGATCAATGAACGCCGACGTAGCGTGCAGATTGACGAACGCGGACGACACGCGTGCGGATCAATGAAAGCCGATGACGCTCGCGCACGGATCGACGAACGCCGATGTCACACACGCGGATCGATGAATGCCGATGACACGCACACGCGGATCGACGAACGCCGATGAAGCACGCGCACGGATCGACGAACGCCGACGATGCACGCGCGCGGATTGACAAACGCCGATGACGCGCGTGTGGATCAACAAACGCAGATGACTCACGGGCGTGGATCGACGAACGCGGAGGACACGCGCGTGGATTGATGATCGCGGATGACGTACGCGTGGAATGGCGATCGCCAACAACGCTCCCGTGGATTGACAAACGCCGACGTCGCATGCGGAATGACAAACACGGATGACGCGCGCACGGATCGACAAAAGCTGATGACACACGTGCGGATCGATGAATGGCGACTTCGCGCGCACGTATCGACAAACGCCAATGACGCGTGTGCGTGGATCGATGAACGCCGATGGCGCGCGCGTGCTGATCGGTGAACGCCGACGACGCATGCTCAGATCGACGAACACGGATGACGTGTGTGCACGGATCGACGAACACTAACGATGCACGCTCAGTTTGACGAACGCGGATGACACGTGTGCGGATCGACGAACGCCGACGACGCTCGTGCGCCTATCAAAGAACGCCGACAACGTGCGCACATGGATCAAATAATGCCGATGACGCGCACGCTCGGTTCGAAGAATGCCGATGACTCACGCGCCCGGATTGACTAACGCGGATGACACACGCGTGGATCGACAATCGCAGATGACGTTCGCGCAATCGACGATTTCAAACAACACACCCACGGATCGACAAACCCCAACGTCACGTGTGGATTGACGAACGGATGTTGAGTGCGGATCGACGAAAGCTGAAGACGCACGCATGGATCGATGTACGCCATTGTTGTGCGCGTGAATCGATGAATGCCGATGACGCGCACGAGTGGAACGACGAATGCCAACATCATGCGTGCGCGGATCGATGAAAACCGACGACGCGCATGAGTGGATCGACGAACGCCGATGACGCACACACAGGGATCGACGAACGCCGATGACATGCTGAGCGGATCGACGAACACCGACATCGTGCACGCGAGGATCGACGAACGCCGACAACGCGTGAGCGCTTATTGATGAATGCCGATGATGCGCACGCAGATCGACGAACACCGATGATGCTCCTACCCTTATCGATGAACGCCGATGACGCACGCGTGGATCGTCGAACACCGATGACTCATGCGTGCGGATTGACGAACGCGGAGGACACGCGTGCAGATCGATGATCACAGACGATGTAGGTGCGGATCGACGATCGCCAACGACGCGCCCACGTATCGATGAATGCTGACGTCATGTGCAGATCGATGAACGCGGATGACACTTGCGTGGATCAACAAAAGCCGACGACGTGCGCGCAGATCGAAGAACGCCGATGACTCACGTGTGGTATTGATGAACGCGGACGACGTGCGCATGTATCGACGAATGCCGATGACACGTGCGCAGATTGATGAACGCCGATGTCGCACGCGCGGATCGATGAATGCCAAGGACGCGTGTGCGGGGATCGACAAACGCCGATGACGCTCACGTGCATATCGATGAATGCCGAAGACACGCACGCAGGGATCGACGAACGCCGACGACGCGCATGAGCAGATCGATGAACGCCGACGACGTGCACGTGCGGATCGACGAATGCCGATGATGCACGTGCACGAATCGGTGAACGCCGATGACGCGGGCGCATGGATCAACGAACGCCAAAGACGTGCGTGCGGATCGACAAACGCCGACATTGCGCGTGCTGATTGACGAATGCCGAAGATGCGCACGCGCTTATCGACGAACGCCGACGATGCTCACGTGGGGATAGATGAACGCCGACGATGCTCACGCACTTATCGATGAATGCTGACGACGTGCGCGCACGGATCGACGAACGCCGACGACACTCACGCGCTTATCGACGAACGCCGACGACGCACGCGTGGGGATAGACGAACGCCGACGACGCTCGCGAGCTTATCGATGAACGCCGACGATGCTCATGTGCTTTTCGATGATCGCCGACAATGCGCGCGCGCACGGATCAATGAACGCCAAAGACGCGTGTGTGGATCAACGAACGTTGATTATGCATGAGCTGATCGACGATCACCGATGCGCACGCGGATCGACGAACGCCGATGATGCACGTGCATGGATCGACCAATGCTGAGGACACTCGGGCAGATTGATGATTGCCGACAACGTGCGCGCAGATCGACGAACGCGGATGACGCGTGCGCGGATCGACGAACGCCAACGATGCTCGTGTGCTTATTGACGAACGCCAATGATGCAAACGCAGATCGACGAATGCCAACAATGCACGCGCGGATTGATGATCGTTGATGATGCGCACGTGGATCGACGAACACCGAGGATGCTTACGGGCTTAACGACGAATGCCGACGTTGTGCCCATGGATTGACAAACGCCAATGATGCACGCGCGTGGATCGACGAATGCGGATGACACGCACACAGATTGACGATCGCAGATGACGTATGCATGGATCGACGATCGCCAACGATGCGCCCGCAGATCGATGAATGCCAACGTCACGTGGGGATCGACGAATGCGGACGACAAGCGCGCGGATCGATGAAAGCTGACGACGCGCACGTGGATCGACGATTGCCGATGAAGCATGCTCGTGCTCAGATCGATGAACGCCGACAATGTGCACGCCTGGATTGATGAACGCCGATGACGCTCATGTGCTTATCAACGAACGGCGATGACGCACGCGCACGGATCAATGAACGCCAAAGATGCGCGTGCGGATCAATGAATGCCAACGACGCTCACAGGCTTATCGACAAATGCCGATGACGCGCACACAGATCGACGATCACCTACGATGCCCGTGCAGACTGCTGATCGCCGACAATGCACACGTGGATCGAAGAACGCCGACGATGCTCGCGTGCTTACCGATGAACCCCAACGACGTGCGTGTGGATCGATGAACGCCGATGACTCACGCGTGCGGATCGACGAAAGCGGAGGATGCGTGCGCGGATCAACGATCGCAGATGACGTACGCGTGGATCGATGATTGCAAACGACGTGCCCACGGATCGACGAACGCCGAAGACCCGCGCGTGTGGATCGATGAACACTGACGATGCGTGCGTGTGGATCGATGAACGCCGATGATGCCCACACAGATAGACGAACGCCAACTACGCGCACGCAGATCGATGAACGCCAACGACGTGTGCGCAGATTGACGATTGCCGATGATGCACACGTGGATCAAAGAACGCCGACAACGCTCACGCGCTTATCGACAAACGCCGATGACGCGCATGCGGATCGACAAATGCCGATGACTCACGTGCGCGGATCGACAAACGCGGATGACACACGTGCGGATCGAGATCGTAGATGACGTACGCGCGGATCGACGATCGCCAACTACGCATGCACGCGGATCGACGAACGCCGACGACGTGTGCGTGCGGATCAACGAATGCCGATGACGCGTGCACACGGATCAAAGAATGCCAAAAACGCGCTCGCGGATTGATGAACGTCGACGATGTGCGTGCTGATCGATGATCGCCGATGCGCGCACAGATCGACGGACGCCAATGACACGCACGCACGGATCGACCAACGCCGAAGTCATTCGCGCACGGATCGACGAACACCGATGATGCGCAAGTGCTTATCGATGAACGCCGATGACACCTGCGCATGTATCGATGAATGGCAATGGCACACGCGTGCTTTTTGATGAACGCTAATGATGCACGCGCGCGGATCGATGATCGCCGATGACGCACTCGCAGATCGACGAATGACGATGACGCACGCGTGCTAATCGACGAACGCCGATGACGTGCACGCAGATCGACCAACGCCGACAATGCACACACAGATTTACGATTGCCGACGACGCGCACGCAGATCGAAGAACGCCAATGACGCTCGCGCGCTTATTGACGTATGCCGATGACTCGTGCGCACGGACAGACGAAAGACGATGACGCGCTTGCGGAGTGACGAATGCCGACGACACCCACGCGGATCGATGAATGCAGACGACATGCATGCGGATCGACGAACACCGACGACGTGCACGAGGATCGACGAACGCCGACGACGCTCGCGCGGATCGATGATCGCCGATGATGCATGCACGGATCAATGAACGGCGATGACGCTCGCACACTTATCGATGAATGCCAATGACGCGCGCGCGGTTCGACGAACACCGATGACTCACACACACGGATCGACGAACGCGGACAATGCGCGCGCGGATCGACAAACGCGGGCGAGGCAAACGAGGATCAATGATTGCTGACGACACACGTGTGGATCGATGATCACCGATGACGTGCATGCAGATTGATGAATGCCGACCTCGCGCGTGTGTGGATAGACAAATGCTGACATCACGCGCACGGATCAACGAACACCGAAGATGCGTGCGCACGGATCGATGAACGCCAAAGACACACGCGTGCTTATAGATGAAAGTCAATGACCCACGCACATGGATCGACAAATGCCGATGACGCGTGTGCGGGGATTGACGAATGCCGATGACGCTCACGTGGATCGATGATCGCCGACGATGCATGCGCGGATCAACGCACGCCGATGACGCTCGCACACTTATCGACGAACGCCGATGATGGGCACTCGGATCGACGAACGTCGATGACTCACGTGTGGTATCGACGAACACAAATGACGCACGCGTGTATCGACGAACGCCAATGACACACGTGCAGATTGACGAACGCCGATGTCGCACGCATGGATTGACGAACACCGACGACACGCACGCGGGGATCGACAAACGCCGACGACACTCACATGCTTTTCGATGAATGCAGAAGACACACGTGCGGGGATTGACGAACGCTGATGATGCGCACGAGCGGATCAACGAACGCCGATGATGCACAAGCGCTTATCGACGAATGCCGACAACGCACGTAAAGGAATCGACGAATGCCGACGACGCGCATGATTGGATCGATGAACGCAGATGACACGCACGTGCATATCGACGAATGCCAACGGCGCACGCATGCTTATCGATGAACGCTAAAGACGCATGCATGCGGATTGACGATCGCCGGTGACGCACTCACAGATTGACGAACACCGACGACGCGCACGCGCAGATCAACGAACGCCGACGTTGCGCGCATGCGGATAGATGATCTCCGACGATGTGCATGCAGATGGATGAATGCCGACGACGCACACGCAGATGGATGAACGCTGATGACGCGCACGCAAATTGACGATCGCCGATGATGCTCACGCAGATAGAAGAGCGCCGACGTCCCTCACGCACTTATCGATGAACGCCGATGACACGCACGCGGGGAATGACGAACGCCGATGACACGCACGAGCTGATCAATGAATGCCAACGTCGTTCACGTGCAGATCGACAAACGCCGATGACGCACACGTGCATATCGACGAACGCCAACAGCGCACGCGTGCTTATCAATGAAGGCTAATGATGCGTGTGCACGGATCGACGCACCCCAACGATGCTCACGTGGATCGATCATAGCCGACGATGCATGCACGGATCGACGAACGCCGACAATGCTCGCACACTTATCGACGAACGCCGACGACGTGCGCACAGATTGACGAACGCCGACGACTCACGCGTGGTATCGATGAATGCGGATGATGCGTGCGTGTATCGACGAACACTGACGATGCACGCTCGGACTGACGAACGCCGACATCACGCACGGATAGACGAACGCCGATGACGCGCGTGCGGGGATCGATGAACGCCGATGACGCTCACGTGCTTATCGACGAACGCCGATGACACACGCGTGGGGATTGACGAATGCTGACGACACGCACGAGCGAATCGATGAACGCCGACAGCACACGAGCGCTTATCGACGAATGCAGACAACGTGCACTCAGGGAATGACGAACGCCGATGACACGCACGAGCAGATCGACGAACGCTGACGTTGTGCGCGCGTGGATTGACAAACACCGATAACATGCAAGCGCTTATCGGCGAATGCTGATGATGCGCAAGTATCGACGGATGCCAACGGCACGCGCACTTATCGACGAACGCTAAAGACGCACGTGCGTGGATCGACGATCGCCGATGATGCACTCGCAGATTGATGAATGCCGACGACGTGCACAAGCAGATCAACGAACGCTGACAATGCGCGTGTGTGGATAAATGAACCCCGACAATGCGCACGCATTTCGACGAATGCCAATGACGCATGCGTGGATCGATGAACACCGATGACGCGCACACAAATTGACGATCGCCGACGACGTGCATGCGGATAGAAGAGCGCCAACGACGCTCACGCACTTATCGATGAACGCCGACGACGCGCGCATGGGGATCGACGAATGCCAACAACACGCACGAGCGGATCGACGAACACCGACGATGCGCGTGCGCGGATCGACGAACACCAATGACGTCAAGCGGATCGACGAACACCGACGACGTGTGCGCAAGGATCGCAGAATGCCAAAGACGCGCACGCGGATCAATGAAAGTCAATGATGCGTGCGCTGATCGCCGATCGCTGATGCACACGCAGATGGATGAACGCCAATGACACGCACGCACAGATCGACCAACGCTGATGACGCACGCACAGATCGACGATTGCTGACTACGTGCACGCAGATCGATGATCGCCAACGATGCGCGTGCAGATTGATGAACGCCGACGTCGTGCACACGGATTGATGAACGCCAATGATGCGTGCGCGCGGATCAACGAACGCCGAAGACGCACGCGCGTGCTTATCGACGAACGCAGACGATGCACTCGCGGATCGATGAACGCCAACGACGTGCATGCAGATCGACGAACGCCGACGACATGTGCGCAGATTGATGATCGCTGACAACATGCACGCGGATCAAAGAACGCCGACAACACTCGCGTGATTATCGACGATCACCGACGACACACGCGCGGATCAATGAACGCTGACGTCATGTGCGGATCGACGATCGCAGATGACGCACTCGCGGATCGACGTACGCCGACGATGCGCACGCAGATTGATGATCGCCGACCACGCACACGCAGATCGACCAAAGCCGACGACACGTGCGCAGAGTGACGATCGCCGACGACGTGCACGCAGATCAAAAAACGCCGACAACGCTTGTGCACTTATCGACGATCACCGACGATGCACACGCGGATCAACGAATGCTGACATCGTGTGTGGATCGACGATCGCAGATGACTTACACGCGGATCGACGATCGCCAACGATGTGCCCATGGATCGACGAACGCCAACATCACGTGTGGATTGATGAACGCGGATGACACGCACACGGATCGATGAATGCCGACGTCGTACGCACGGATCGATGAACGCCGACGACGCGTGCGGATCAACAATCACAGATGACTTACGCGTGGATCAACGATCGCCAATGACGTGCATGCGGATCGACGAACGCCAATGTCACGTGCAGATTGATGAACGCAGACGATGCGCGTGCGGATTGATGAATGCCGATGTCGCGTGTGCGGATCAATGAACGCCGACGATGCGCGCTTATTGACCAATGCCGACGACGTGTGCGCGCGGATCGACGAATGCCGAAAACGCATGCGCAAGGATCAACAAACGCCAAAGATGCACACACGTATCGATGAACGTCGACGACGCTCGTGTGCTTATCGATGAACGCCGATGACGCACGCGCAGATTGATGATCGCCGATGATGTGCACGCGGATCGAAGAATGCCGACGACACTCACACGCTTATTGATGAATGCCAACGACGCGCGTGCGTATCGACGAATGCCGATGACCCACGCGCCCGGATCGACGAATGCGGATGACACTTGCGTGGATCGACGATCGCCAACGACGTGCCCGCAGATCGATGAACGCCGAAGTCACGTGTGGATGGAAGAACATGGACGACGTGCTCGCGGATCGACGAACGCCGATGTCGTGCGCACGGATAAACGAACGCTGATGACACGGGCGCACAGATCAACGAACGCCAAAGACGTGCACGAATCGACGAATGTCAATGATGCGCGTGGTGATCGATGATCACCGACGCACGCGCGGATCGACCAACGCCGACAACGCACATGCAGTTCGATGATTGCCGACAATGTGCACGCGGATCGACGAATATGGATCACGCGCACGCAGATTGATGATCACCGAAGACGCACGCACGGATCGGCGATCACGGATGTCACGCGCGTGGATCGACGAACGCTGACGACACGCGCGTGTGGATCGATGAACGCCGACGATGCGCGTGTGGGGATCGAGAAACGCTGACGATGCTCACACGCTTATCGATGAACGCCGACGATGCGTGCATGGATAGAAGATCACTGACGTCGTGCACGCGGATCGACAAACACCGATGATGCACACGAGCGGATCGACAAACACCGATATCGTGTGCGCACAGATCGATGAATGCCGATGACACGCGAGCGCTTATCAACGAACACTGACAACGCGCGTGCTTATCGACGAATGCCAACGGCGCACGCGTGCTTATCGATGAATGCTAATGATGCGCATGCATGGATCGACGATCGCCGATGACTCATGCGCGTGGATCGATGAATGCGGATGACACGCGCGTGGATTGATGATTGCAGATGACATACGAGCGGATAGATGAACGCCGATGACACTCGCACGCTTATCGATGAACGCCGATGATGCACGCGTGGATAGACGATCACCAACGTCACGCACGAGGATCGACAAACGCCAACGATGCACACAAGTGGATCGACAAATGCCAACATCGTGCGCGCACGGATCGACGAATGCCGATGACGCATGAGTGCTTATCGACGAACGCCGATGACACGCGTGCTTATCGACGAACGCCAACAGCGCACGCGTGCTTATCGACGAACGCTAATGACGCGCGTGCACGGATGGACGATCGCCGATGACTCACACGTGCGGATCGATGAATGCGGATGATACGCACGTGGATCGATGATCGCAGACGACATACGCGTGGATCGACGAACGCGGACAATGCGCGCGCACGATCGATGAACACCAAAGACGCGCACCAGGATCAATGAACGCTGATGACGCTCATGCACTTATTGACGAAGGCCGATGACGTGCGTGTGCGGATCAACGAATGCCGACGACGCTCTTGCGCTTATCGACGAATGCCAACGACGTGTGCACATGGATCAACGAACGCCAAAGATGCATGCGCGGATCGACGAACATCGACGATGTGCGCGCTGATTGACAATCGCCGACGCGCATGCGGATCGACAAACTCCAATGATGTGCACGCACGGATCGACCAACGCCGACGATGTGCACGCAGATTGACTATTGCCGACCATGTGCACTCGGATCGACGAATGCGGAAAACGTGCACGCAGATCGACAATCGCCGAAGATGCCCACGCAGATTGACGATTGCTGACGACGCACACGCGGATCAACGAATGCCGACGATGCTCGCGTGCTTATCGACGAAGGCCGACGACGCGCGTTCAGATCGACGAACGACGATGACTCACAAACCCGGATCGACAGACGCAGACGTCACACGCGCAGATCGACAATCACAGATGACGTACGCATGGATCGATGATCGCCAATGACACGCCCGCGGATCGATGAACGCTGATGTTGCGTGCGGATCGACGAACGCGCATGAAGCACGCGTGTGGATCGATGATTGCAGATGACTTACGTGCAGATCGACGATCACCAGCAACGTGCCCGTGGATCGACGAACGCCGATGTCGAGCGCGCGGATCAACAAAAGCCGACGACACGAACGCACGTATCTACGAACGCCGACGACGCGCACGCACATATCAACGAACGCCGATGACGCGGGCGCACGGATCGACGAACGCCGATGATGCGCGCGCACGGATCAGTGAATGCCAAAGACGCACCCGCGGATCAACGAACGCCGATGACGCTCGCGCACTTATCAATGAACACCGATGATGCGCGCGTGGATCAATGAACGCCAAACACGCGCGTGTGGATCGACCAATGCCAAATATGCGCACGCGCTTATCGATGAACGCCGATGATGCGCGCACAGATTGACGATCGCTGACGAGGCACATGCGGTTCGAAGAACGCCGACGATGCTCACGTGCTTATCGACGAACGCTGACGATGCACACGCGGATCCACGAATGCCGATGGCTCACGTGCGCGGATTGACGAATGCGGACAACACACGTGCGGATCGACGATCGCAGATGACCTACGAGCAGATCGACGATCGCCAACGATGTGCCCGTGGATCGACAAACGCCGACGTCGTGTGTGGATCGAAGAACGCGGACGACACGCACGCAGATTGACGAACACAGACGATGACCGCGCAGATTGACGATGGACGATGACACGCATGCGGATCAACAAACACAGATGACGCTCGCATGCTTATCGATGAATGCCAACGTCACGCGCGTGAATCGATGAACGCCGATGACTCACGCGACTGGATCGATGAACGCGGACGACACGCGCATGGATCAAGGATCGCAGATGACGTACACGCGGATCGACGATCGCGCACAACACGCCCGCGGATCGACGAACACCGATGTCGCGTGCGGATCGACGAACGCGGATGACGTGCATGCGGATCGACGAAAGCCGAAGACACGTGCGCATCGACGTACGTCATTGTTGTGCACGCGGAATGACGAACGCCAGCGACGCGTGCTCATGGATCGACGAAAGCCAAAGATGCACGTGTGTGGATTGACGAGGGCCGACATCGTGGGCGCGCGGATCGACGAATGCCGACAACACGCATGAGCGGAACGACGAACGCCAATGACGTGCGTGCGCGGATCGATGAATGCCGATGACACGCATGAGCGGAACGACGAACGCCAACGTTGTGCGTGCGTGGATCGACGAATGCCGACGACACGCGCGTGGGGATCAATGAACGCCGATGACGCGCACGAGCGGATCGATGAACGCCGACGTCGTGCGTGCACGGATCAACGAACGCCGACAACGCGTGAGCGCTTATTGACGAATGATGACGACGCGCACGCAGATCGATGAACGCCAACGACGCTCGCGTGCTTATCGACAAACGCCGATGACGCGTGCGCGGATCGACGAACACCGATGACTGGCACGTGGATCGACGAATGCGGACGACAAGCGCACGGATCGACGATCACAGACGATGTATGCACGGATCGACGATCACCAATGACGTGCCCACGTATCGACGAATGCCGACGTCGTGTGCGGATCGACGAACACGGATGATGCGTGCGTGGATCAACGAAAGCCGATGACGTGCGCGCGGATTGAAGAACGCCGACGACGCACGCGTGCGGATCGGCGAACGCCGATGACGTGTGTGCTCAGATCAACGAACGCCGACAACTTGCACACGCGGATTGATGAATGCCAACCACACTCATGCGCTTATCAACGAACACTGATGACACACGCTCACGGATCAACAAATGCCAAAGATGTGCACGCGGATCAATGAACGCCAATGACGCTCACGCACTATCGACGAACGCCGATGATGTGCATGCAGATCGATGATCACCTACGACACCCATGCAGATTGATGATCACTGACGATGCGCACGCGGATCGAAGAACGCCGACGACGCTTGCGCACTTATCGACGAACGTCGACGACGTGCACGCAGATCGATGAACGCAGATGACTGGCATGCGGATCGACGAACGCAGACGACACGCGCGTGGATCGATGATCACAGACGATGTATGCGTGGATCGACGATTGCCAACGACGTGCCCACGTATCGACGAATGCCGACGTCGTGTGCGGATCAACGAACACGGATGACGCGTGCGTGGATCAACAAAAGCCAATGACGTGCGTGCGGATCGAAGAACGCTGAGGACGCACGCGTGCAGATCGATGAACGCCGACGACGCACGCACACGGATCAACAAATGCCAAAGACGTGCGTGCGGATAGAATAACGCCGACAACGCTCACGCGCTTATCGACGAAGGCTGATTACGTGCGCGCATGGATCGACGAATGCCGACGACTCTCACGCGCTCATCGACAAACGCCGACGATGCACGCGCACATATCAACGAATGCCAAAGACGCACGCGCGGATTGATGAAAGTCGATGATGCGCGAGCTGATCGATGATCGCCGACAAGCGTGCGGATCGATGAACGCTGATGACATGCATGCACGGATCGACCAACGCCGATGACGCAAGCGGTGATTGACGATTGCCGACGACGCGCGTGCAGATCGACGAACGACGATGACTCACGAACCCGGATCGACAGACGCAGACGTCACACGCACGGATCGACAATCACAGATGAGGTACGCATGGATCGATGATCGCCAATGACACGCCCACGGATCGATGAACGCTGATGTTGCGTGCGGATCGACGAACGCGCATGAAGCACGCGTGTGGATCAATGATTGCAGATGACTTACGTGCAGATCGACGATCACCAGCAACGTGCCCGTGGATCGACGAACGCCGATGTCGAGCGCGCGGATCAACAAAAGCCGACGACGCGAACGCGCGTATCGACGAACGCCGACGATGCGCACGCACATATCAACGAACGCCGATGACGCGGGAGCACGGATCGACGAACGCTGATGATGCGCGCGCACGGATCAGTGAATGCCAAAGACGCACCCGCGGATCAACGAACGCCGATGACGCTCGCGCACTTATCAATGAACACCGATGATGCGCGCGTGGATCAATGAACGCCAAACACGCGCGTATGGATCAACCAATGCCAAATATGCGCACGCGCTTATCGATGAACGCCGATGATGCGCGCGCAGATTGACGATCGCTGACGAGGCACACGCGGTTCGAAGAACGCCGACGATGCTCACGTGCTTATCGACGAACGCCGACGATGCACACGCGGATCCACGAATGCCGATGGCTCACGTGCGCGGATTGACGAATGCGGACGACACACGTGCGGATCGACGATCGCAGATGACGTACGAGCAGATCGACGATCGCCAACGATGTGCCCGCGGATCGACAAACGCCGACGGCGTGTGTGGATCGAAGAACGCGGACGACACGCACACAGATTGACGAACACAGACGATGACCGCGCAGATTGACGATGGACGACGACACGCATGCGGATCAACAAACACAGATGACGCTCGCGTGCTTATCGATGAACGCCAACGTCACGCACGTGAATCGATGAACGCCGATGACTCACGCGACTGGATCGACGAACGCGGACGACACGCGCATGGATCGAGGATCGCAGACGACGTACACGCGGATCGACAATCGCCCACGACACGCCCGCGCATCGACGAACACCGATGTCGCGTGCGGATCGACGAACGCGGATGACGTGCGTGCGGATCGACGAAAGCCGAAGACACGTGCGCATCGACGTACGTCATTGTTGTGCACGTGGAATGATGAATGCCAGCGACGCGTGCTCGTGGATCGACGAAAGCCAAAGATGCACGTGTGTGGATTGACGAGGGCCGACATCGTGGGCGCGCGGATCGACGAATGCCGACAACACGCATGAGCGGAACGACGAACGCCAATGACGTGCATGTGCGGATCGATGAATGCCGATGACACGCATGAGCGGAACGACGAACGCCAACGTTGTGCGTGCGTGGATCGACGAATGCCGACGACACGTGCGTGGGGATCAATGAACGCCGATGACGCGCACGAGCGGATCGATGAACGCCGACGTCGTGCGTGCACGGATCAACGAACGCTGACAACGCGCGAGCGCTTATTGACGAATGATGACGACGCGCACGCAGATCGATGAATGCCAACGACGCTCGCGTGCTTATCGACAAACGCCGATGACGCGTGCGCGGATCGACGAACACCGATGACTGGCACGTGGATTGACGAATGCGGACGACAAGCGCACGGATCGACGATCACAGATGATGTATGCACGGATCGACGATCGCCAATGACGTGCCCACGTATCGACGAATGCCGACGTCGTGTGCGGATCGACGAACACGGATGATGCGTGCGTGGATCAACGAAAGCCGACGACGTGCGCGCGGATTGAAGAACGCCGATGACGCACACGTGCGGATCGGCGAACGCCGATGACGTGTGTGCTCAGATCAACGAACGCCGACAACTTGCACACGCAGATTGATGAACGCCGACCACACTCATGCGCTTATCAACGAATGCTGATGACGCACGCTCATGGATCAACAAATGCCAAAGATGTGCACGCGGATCAATGAACGCCAACGACGCTCACGCACTATCGACGAACGCCGATGATGTGCATGCAGATCGATGATCACCTACGACACCCATGCAGATTGATGATCACCGACGATGCGCACGCGGATCGAAGAACGCCGACGACGCTTGCGCACTTATCGACGAACGTCGACGACGTGCATGCAGATCGACGAACGCAGATGACTGGCATGCGGATCGACGAACGCAGACGACACGCGCGTGGATCGATGATCACAGACGATGTATGCATGGATCGACGATTGCCAATGATGTGCCCACGTATCGATGAATGCCGACGTCGTGTGCGGATCAACAAACACGGATGACGTGTGCGTGCATCAACAAAAGCCGATGACGTGCGTGCGGATCGAAGAACGCTGAGGACGCACACGTGCAGATCGACGAATGCCGACGACGCACGCACACGGATCAACAAATGCCAAAGACGTGCGTGTGGATCGAATAATGCCGACAACGCTCACGCGCTTATCGACGAACGCTGATTACGTGCGCGCATGGATCGACGAACGCCGACGACTCTCACGCGCTCATCGACAAACGCCGACGACGCACGCGCACATATCAACGAACGCCAAAGACGCACGCGTGGATTGACGAAAGTCGACGATGCGCGCGCTGATCGATGATCGCCGACACGCGTGCGGATCGATGAACGCTGATGACATGCATGCACGGATCGACCAACGCCGATGACGCACGCGGTGATCGACGATTGCCGACAACGTGTGTGCAGATCGACGAATGCAGAAGACGCGTGCACGGATTGATGATCGCCGATGTCCCGCATGCGGATCGACGAACGCCAACGACGCTCACGTGCTTATTGACGAACACCGATGACGCGACACAGATCATTGAACGCCGACGACACGCACGCAGATTGATGATCGCCGATGAAGCACACGTGGATCGATGAACACTGATGACGCTCGCGCGCTTATCGACGAAAGCCGACGACGCGCGCGTGGATTGACGAATGCCGATGACTCACGCGTGCAGATCGACGAACGCAGATGACACGCACGTGGATCGACAATCGCAGACGACGTACATGCAGATCAATGATCGCCAATGACGCACCTGCGGGTCGACGAACACCGACGTCGCTTGTGGATCGACGAACGCGGGCGACGCGCGCGCGGATCGATGAAAGCCGAAGACGCGCATGCGGATTTACAAACGCTGATATCGCATGCGCAGATCGACGAACGACGACGACGTGCATGGATGGAGGAACGCCGATGACGCTCGCACGCTTATCGACAAATGCTGACGACGCACGTGCAGATCAACGAACGCCGATGACTCCATCGCGCAGATCGACGAATGCTGATGACACGCGTGTGGATCGACGATCGCAGATGACGTACGCGTGGATCGACATTCACCAATGACGTGCCCGCGGATCGATGAACGCTGATGTCGCACACGCGGATCGACGAATGCCGATGACGCACGCGTGCAGATCAACAAACACTGACGACGTGTGCGTGCTTATCGAGGTATGCCGAAGACGTGCGTGCGTAGATCGATGAACGCCGACAACGTGTGCACGCTTATCGACGAACGCCGATGACGTGCACACGCTTATCGATGAACGCCGATGACGCGTGCGTGCAGATCGACGAACGCCGATGACGCGCACGCACGCATCAACGAACGCAAAAGACACGCACGCCGATCGATGAACGTCGACAATGCGCGTGCGGATCGACGATTGCTGATGCGCACGCGGATCGACGAACGCCGAAGACACGCACGCACGGATCGACCAAAGCCAACAACACACGCGCAGAATGACGATTGCCGACGACGCGCACGCGGATCGAAGTACGCCAACACTCGCGCGCTTATTGACGTACGCCGATGACGTGCACGCGTGGACAGATGAAAGATGATGACATGCACGCGGATCGATGAACACCGACGATGTGCAAGCAGTTCGACGAACGCCGACGACGCTCACACGGATCAATGATCGCCGATGATGCATGCGCGATCGACAAATGCCAACGATGCTCGCGCACTTATCGACGAACGCCAATGACACGCACACGGATCGCCGAACGCCGATGACTCACACGTGCAGATCGATGAACACGGACAATACGCACGCGGATCGAAAATCGCCGACGACACGCATGCGGATCAATGAACGCCGACCTCACACGTGCGCGGATAGACGAATGCTGAATTCGCGGCACGGATGGACGATGGCCGACGACGCACGTGTGCGGATGGACGAGGGCCGAAGATGCGCGCGCGTGGATCAATGAACGCTGACGATGTGCACGCATATGGGCGAATGCCGACAACGTGCGTGCGGATCGATGAACAGCGACATCGCGTGCGCTGATCGACGAATGCCGAAGATGCGCGTGCGCTTATCGATGAACGCCGATGATGCACGCGTGGGGATAGATGAACGCGACGATGCTAGCGCACTTATCGACGAATGCCGACAACGTGCACGCGTGGGGATAGACGAACGCCGATGACACTCACGCGCTTATCGACGAATGCTGACGACGCACGTGGGGATAGACAAACGCCGACGACGCTCGCGCGCTTATCGACGAACGCCGATGACGTGCACACGCGGATCGACGAACGCCGATGACGCTCACGCGCTTATTGATGAACGCCGACAATGCGTGTGCGCGGATCAACGAACGCCAAAGACGTGCGTGTGGATCGATGAACGTCGACGATGTGCGCGCTGATCGACGATCGCCGACGCACGCGCAGATCAACAAACGCCGATTACGCGTGCGCACGGATCGACAAACGCCGACGACGTGCGTGCAGATTGACGATTGCTGACCACGTGAGCGCTGATCGACGAATGCGTATGACGCACACGCGGATCGACGATTGCTGATGACGCACACGCGGATCGACGAACGCCAACGACGCTCACACGCTTATCGATGAACGCTGATGACGCGCACGCAGATCGATGAACGCCAACGACGCATGCGCAGATTGATGATCACCGACGATGCGCACGTGGATCAATGAACACCGAGGACGCTCGCGGGCTTATCAACAAATGCCGACGTCGCACGCATGGATCGACGAACGCCGATGACTCACGCGCGTGGATCGACGAATGGGGATGACACGGGCGCGGATTGATGATTGTAGACGACGTACGCATGGATCGACGATCGCCAACGACGCGCCCGTGGATTGACGAATGCTGATGTCACTTGGGGATCGACGAATGCGGACGACGCGCGCGCGGTTCGACGAAAGCTGACGACGCACGCGCGGATCGACGATTGCTGATGAAGTGCGCTCAGATCAACGAATGCCGACAACGTGCACGCCCGGATTGATGAACGCCGACGACACGCATGCGCTTATCAACAAACGCCGATGACACGCGCTCATGGATCAATGAACGCCAAAGATGTGCGCATGGATCAATGAACGCCAACGACGCTCACGCGCTTATCGACGAATGCCAATAATGTACACGCAGATCGATGATCGCCTACGACGCCCATGCAGATTGATGATCGCCGACGACGTGCACGCAGATCGAAGATCGCCAACGATGCTTGTGCGCTTATCGACGAACGTCGACGACGCGCGCGCGGATCGATGAACGCAGATGACACACACGTGCGGATTGACGAACACGGAGGATGCGCTTGTGGATCAATGATCGCAGATGACGTACGTGCGGATCGATGATCGCAAACGACATGTCCGCGGATCGACGAACACCAAAGACGCACGCGTGTGGATCGACGAACACCGATGATGCGCGCGTGCAGATCAATGAACGCTGATGACGCACACGCAGATAGACAAACGCCGACAATGCGCACGCAGATCGATGAACGCCAATGACATGCGTGCAGATTGACGATCGCCGATGATGCGCACGCGGATCAAAGAACGCCGACGACACTCACGCGCTTATCGACGAATGCCGATGACGTGCACGCAGATTGATGAATGCCGACAATGCACGGACAGAGTGACGATCACCGATGACGTGCACGCAGATCAAAGAACGCCGACGACGATCACGTGCTTATCGATGAATGCCAATGACACGCGTGCGGATCGACAAACGCCGATGACTCATGCATGCGGATCGACAAACGCGGACGACACATGCGCGGATCAACGATCGTAGACGACGTACCTGCGGATCGATGATCGCCAACGACGCGTGCGCGCGGATCGACGAACGCCGACGACATGCGCGCGGATCGACGAACGCCGACGACACGCACGCACGGATCGAAAACGCAAAAAATGCACGTGCGGATCGACGAACGTCGACGATGTGCGCGCTGATCAACGATTGCCGACGCGTGCGTAGATCGACGAACGCCAATGACACGCGCGCACGGATCGACCAACGCCAACGTCATGCGCCGCAGATTGACGAACACTGATGACGCGCAAGCGCTTATCGATGAACGCCAATGACGCATGCGCGCTTATTGATGAACACCAATGACGTGCACGCAGATCGACGAACACTGACAACGCGCACACAAATTGACGATTGCTGAAGATGCACACACGTATCGAAGAACGCCGATGACGCTCGCGCACTTATTGACTTATGCCGACGACGCGCGCGCACGGACAGACAAAAGACGATGACGCGCATGTGGATCAATGAACGCCGACGACACCCACGCGGATCGACGAACACGGACAACAACGCGCGGATCGACGAACGCCGACGACGTGCACGCGGATCGATGAATGCCGATGACGCTCGCACACTTATCGATGAACGCCAACGTCGCGCGTGCGAATCGACGAACGCGGATGACTCACATGTGCGGATTGACGAATGCGGAAAATGCGCGCACAGATCGACAAACACGGGCGAGGCACATGAGGATCGATGATTGCTGACGACATGCGCACAGATCGACGATCGCCGACGACGTGCATGCAGATCAATGAACGCCGACCTCGCGCGGTCGTGGAAAGACGAACGCTGATGTCGCGTGCACAGATTGACGAACGCTGACGATGTGTGCGTGCGGATCGATGAACGCCAAAGACACATGCATGCTTATAGACGAAAGTCGACAACACGCGCGCATGTATCGACAAATGCCGACGACGCGCGCGCGGGGATCGACGAACGCCAACGACACTCGCGCGGATCAAAGATTGCCAATAATGCACGCGTGGATCAATGAACGCCAACGACGCTCGCACACTTATCGATGAACGCCGACGATGCACGTGCGGATTGACGAACGCCGACAACTCACGTGTGGTATCGACGAACACGGACGACGCGCGCGTGTATCGACGAACGCCGACGACACACGCGGGGATTGACGAACGCCGACATCGCTCACGTGCTTGTCGATGAACGCCGAAGATGTGCGCACGGGGATTGACGAACTCCGACGATGCACACGAGTGGATCGACGAACGCCGACGACGCACGAGCGCTTATTGACAAACGCCGATGATGCGCGTGCACGTATCAACAAACGCCAATGGCGCACGCGTGCTTATCAACGAACGCTAAAGACGCATGCGCATGGATCAACGATCACCGATGACGCACTTGCGGATCGACGAACGCCGACGACGTGCACTTGCAGATCAATGAACGCCGATGATGCGCTCGTGCGGATAGATGAAATCTGACAACACGCACGCAGATCGACGAATGCCGATGATGCGCACGCAGATCAATGAACGCCGATGATGCGCATGCAATTTGACGATCGCCGATGACGCGCACGCAGATAGAAGAGCGCCGATGACCCTCACGCACTTATCGACGAACGCCGACGACGCGCACGTGGGGAACGACAAACGCAGACGACACGCACGAGCGGATCGACGAACACCAACAGCGCACGTGCACTTATCAATGAAAGCTAATGACGCGCGCGTGCGGATCGACAAATGCCAATGACGCTCACGTGGATCGATGATCGCCGATAATGCACGCGCGGTTTGATGAACGCCGATGACGCTCACAAACTTATTGATGAACGTCGATGATGTGCACGTGGATCGACGAATGCCGACGACTCACGTGTGGTATCGACGAATGCGGACGATGCACGCGTGTTTCGATGAACGCTGACAACGCGCGCACGGATTGATGAACGCCGACATCGTGCGTGGATCGACGAACGCTGATGACGCGCGCGCAGGGATCGATGAACGCCGATGACGCTCACGTGCTTATCGATGAACGCCGACGACGTGCGTGTGGGGATTGACGAACGCCGATGACGCGCACGAGTGGATCAATGAATGCCGGTGACGCGTGAGCGCTTATCGATGAATGCCGACGATGCGCACGAGCAGATCGACGAACGCCGACGTCATACGCGCGAAGATCGACGAACGCCGATGACACGCAAGCGCTTATCGACGAACGCCGACGACATGCGTGCGCGTATCGATGAACGCCAATGGTGCGCTCGCTTATCGACGAATGCTAAAGACGCACGTGCGCGGATCGACGATCGCCGATGACGCACTCGCGGATCGACGAACGCCGATGACACGCACGTGCAGATCAACAAATGCCGATGACGCGCGCGTGTGGATAAATGAACTCCAATGATGCACATGCATATCGACGAACACCGACGATGCGTGTGCAGATCGATGAACACCAATGACGTGCACGCAAATTGATGATCGCCGATGACGCGCTCGCGGATAGAAGAGCGCCAACGACGCTCACGCACTTATCAACGAATGCTGATGTCATGCATGTGGGGATCGATGAACACCGATGATGCATGTGCGCAGATTGATGAACGCCGAAGACGTCGCACGGATCGACCAACGCCGACAACACACCCGTGCGGATCGACGAACGCCGATGACGTGCACGCACGGATCGAAGAACACCAAAGACGCGCGCGTTGATCGACGAACGTCGACGATATGCGTGCTGATCGACGATCACCGACACGCGTGCAGATCGATGAATGCCAATGACACGCGTTAATGGATCGACCAATGCCGATGATGCACGCGCAGATTGATGATTGCCGAAAATGTGCGAGTGGATCGATGATCGCCGATGACGCACGCGTGGATGGACGAACGCCGACGTCATGCATATGGATTGACGAACGCCGATGATGCGTGCGTGCAGATCGACGAACGCCGAAGACGCACGCGCGCTTATCAAATAACGCCGATGATGCGTGTGCGGATCGACAAATGCTGATGACTCACGCACGTGGATCGACGAACGCGGACAAAACGTACACGGATCGAAGATCGTAGATGACGTACACGCGGATCGATGATCGCCAACGACGCGCGCACGTGGATCGACGAACACCGACGACGCGCACGCACGGATCGAGAACGCCAAAAAAGCGCACGCGGATCGACGAACGTCGACGATGTGTGTGCTGATCGATGATCGCCTACATGTGCGCAGATCGACGAACGCCAATGACACGCACTCACGGATCGACCAACACCGACATCGTGCACGCGCGGATCGACGAAAACCGACGACGCGCAAGTGCTTATCGATGAATTCCGATGAAGCACGCACGCGTATCGACGAACGGCCACGGCGCATGCGTGCTTATCGATGAATGTTAATGATGCGTGTGCACGGATCAACGATCGCCGATGACACACTCTCGGATCGATGAACACCGACAACGCGCGCACGCTTATCGATGAACACCAATGACGTGCACGCAGATCGACGAACACCGACAACGCGCGCCCAGATTGATGATTGCCGACGATGTACACGCGGATCGAAGAACGCCGACGATGCTCACGCGCTTATTGACTTACGCCGATGACGTGCACACACGGACAGACGAAAGACGATGACGTGCATGCGGCTCGACGAACGCCGATGACACCCGCGCGGATCGACGAACGCGGACGACATGCGCACGGATCGACGAATGCCGACGACGTGCACGCAGATCGACGAATGCCGATGACGCTCGTGCAGATCGATGATCGCCGACGATGCATGCGTGGATCGACGAACGCCGATGACGCTCGCACACTTATCGATGAACGCCAATGTCACGCGTGTGGATCGACGAACACCGATGACTCACACGCGTGGATCGACGAACACGGACAATGCGCGTGCGGATCGACGAACGTGGGTGAGGAACACGAGGATCGACGATTGCTGACGACACGCGCGCAGATCGATGATCGCCGACTGCCGAGGTCCAGCCTCAGCAGGGAAGTGGGTGCCCCTAAGGATGAACGGCGTCGGCGAATAATTACAGGAGTCAGGTGTGCAGCAGGCGAGGTGCTTCTATCTTCGCTCCTGATTTATTCCTCAGTTTTTCTTATATCCCATTTTGGCTCCTGGTGGTCTGATCATGCCACTAGGACACCCCTTTTTCTCATTGGCTTTCAAAATCAGTAGGTCACACAATAGGGTCACAAGATCAACAGGTCATAGGATTAGCAGTTTGCAAATTAACAGGTTTTGGGTTAACATTCGTTTCTAAGGTTACTATCTAACATCAGCAGTTTCTCATTTACTCAAAGATTGTAAAAATACCTCATCCCAGACATTGTTCCTCTTATACAAGACCAACTGGTTCCCCTTCTATTACATAAAATTAAACTGTTTCTTCTTATCTTGGTGTAGCACATTTTCTTTTAAATAGAATAGTATTCTTAAAATTAAGCAAAAT
>PVHT020000185.1:104422-116354 GCA_004024745.2 Catagonus wagneri
CGGATCGACGAACGCCAATGACGCTCACGCCCTTATCGATGAATGCCGATGACGTGCACACAGATCGATGAACGCTGACGACACGCACGCAGATTATGATCGCCGACGATGCGCACGTGGATTGATGAACACCGATGACGCTCGCGCGCTAATAGATGAACGCCAATGACGTGCATGCGGATCGATGAACGCCGATGACGTTAGCACGGATCGACGAACGCTAACGACACGCAATCAGTTCGATGAACACGGATGACACACACGCGGATCGACGAACGCTGACGACGCACGCACTGATTGACTATTTCCGACGATGCTGCTTCAGATCGACGATCGGCGACGACGCGCGTGCCCATTGACAAACACCGACGATGCGTGCGTTTGGATCGACGAAGGCCGATGATGCCCACGCAGATCGACAATCGCCGACGATGCGTGCATGGATCGACAAACGTCGACATCCCACGTGCACGGATCGACGAACGCCGACGACACTCATGCGCTTATCGACCAACACCGATGACGCACGCGCATGGATCAACGAATGCCAATGATGCACGGGCTTGGATCCACGAACGCAGACGATGCGCGTGCGGATCGACGAACGCCGATGACGCTCGTGTGCTTATCGTTGAATGCCGACTACGCATGCGCACAGATCGACGAATGCCGACGAAGCACACACGTGGACATACGAAAGACGGTGATGCGCGTGCAGATCGATGAACGCCGATGACGCCTGGGCGGATCGACGAACGCGGATGACATGCGCGCAGATTGACGAACGCCGACGACGTGCACTTGGATCGACGAATGCCGATGATGCTCGCGTGGATCACTGATCGCCGATGAAGCACGCGCGGATCGACGAATGCCGATGACGCTCGCACACGTATCGATGAACGCCAATGATGTGCGCACAGACTGATGAATGCCGACGACTGACGCGCTCAGATTGACGAACGCAGACGATGCACGCGCGGATCGATGAACGCGGATGATGCGCACGCGGATAGTCGAACGCAGTCGAGGGACACGAGGATCGACAATTGCCGACGACGCGTGCGCGGATAGACGAATGCCGACGACGCGCGCGTGGATCGATAAATGCCGATGTCGCGCGCAGATCGACAAACACAGATGACACGCGTGCGTATCGACAAACGCCGACAACACGCTTGTGGATTGACAAACGCCGATGTCGTGCGTATGGATCGACAAACGCCGACCATGCGCGTGCGTGGATCGATGAATGACAAAGACGCACGCGTGCTTATAGACGAAAGTTGATGACACGCGCGTGTGGATCGACGAACGCCGATGACGCGCATGAGCGGATCGACGAACGCCAACCACGCGCACGCAGATAGATGAACGCCGAAGACGCGCACGCGGATTGAAGAATGCCGATGACGCCCGCGCGGATTGACGATCGCCGACAACCCACGTGCAGATTGATGAACGCCGAAGTCGCGCGCACAGATCAACGAACGCCGATGATGCGCATGCGCGTATCAACGAACGCCGAATACGCACGTGCGCTTATAGATAAAAGTCGACGACGTGTGCATGTGGATCGACGAACGCTGATGACGCGCGTGCGGGGATCGAAGAATGCCGATGACGTGCACGAGCAGATCGATGAACGCCGACGTCGTGTGCACGCGGATCAATGAATGCCGATGACCCGCGAGTGCTTATCAATGAACGCTGATGACATGCGCGTGCGTATCGATGAACGCCAATGGCGCACGCGTGCTTATCGACAAATGGTAATGACGCGCGTGTGCGGATCCACAATCGCCGATGTCCTACGACGTGCACACAGATCGATGAACGTGGATGATGCACGCGTGGATCGACGATCGCTGACGACGCATGAACGGATCGATGAACGCCAATGACGCTCGCGCACTTATCGATGAATGCCGACGTCGCGAACACAGATCGACGAAGGCCGACGACGCGCGTGCAGATTGACGATCGCTGATGACACGCACGCGGTTCGACGAACACCCATGACTCATGTGCGCGGATCGATGAATGCGGACACGCACGCGGATCAATGATCGCAGACGTCACGTGTGGATCGACGAACGTGGATGACACACATGCAGATTGACGAACGCCAAAGATGCGCGTGCTCGGATCAATGAACGCCAACAGCGCACGCGTGCTTATCGACGAAGGGTAATGACGCACGAGTGCGGATCGACGATCACCAATGACACGCACGCAGATCGAAGAACGCCGATGACACTCGCGCGCTTATTGACGAATGCGACGACGCGCACGCGTGGAGAAACGAACGCCCACAATACACACGAGGATCGACAATCGCCGACGACGCACGAGCAGATCAACGAACGCGAAGACGCGCATGCGGATCGACGAATGCCGACGACGCACGTGCGGATTGACGATCATCGACGATGCACACGCAGATATATGAACACCGATGTCGCGCATGCGCAGATTGATGAACGCCGACGACACGTACGCGGATCGACGAACGCCAACGTCGCGCGCGTGAATCGACGAACGCCGATGACTCACGCACCCAAATCGATGAACGTGGAGGACACGCGCGTGGATCGATGATCGCAGATGACGTACGCGCGGATCGACGATCGCCAACAACACACCTGTGGATCGACGAACGCCGATGTCAAATGTGGATCGACGAACACGGATGACGCGCGTGCGGATCAACGAAAGCTGAAGACGCGCGTGCGGATTGACGTACGCCGATGTTGTGCATGCAGAACGACGAACGCCGATGACACACGCTTGCAGATTAACGATCGCCGACGACGCACGTGCGCAGATCGACGAGGGCCGATGTCGTGTGCACACGAATCGACGAATGCTGACGACGCACGCGCGCGGATCGACGAACGCCAACGACGCGTGCATGCGGATCGATGAACGCTGACAGCGCGCGCGTGCGGATCGACGAACACCAACGACGCGCACGTGCGGATCAACGAGGGCCGATGTTGTGTGCACGCGAATCAACGAATGCCAACGATGCACGCGCGTGGATCGACGAATGCCGACGACGTGTGCGTGCGGATCGACAAACGCCGACGGTGCACATGCGTGGATCGACGAATGCCGACGACGTGCACACGCAGATCAACGAATGCTGATGATGTGCATGCAGATCGACAATTGCCTACGACGTGCACGCGCATCAACAAACGCAGATGATGTGCGCACGGATCGATGATCGCCGACGACGCATGAACGGATCGATGAACGCCAACGATGCTCGCGCGCTTATCGATGAACGCTGATGACGCGAATGCAGATCAATGAAGGCCGACGACGCGCGTGCAGATTGCCTATCGCCGACAACACGCGCGCGGATCGACGAACGCCCATGACTCACGTGTGCGGATCGACAAACGCAGACACGCGCGCGGATCAACGATCGCAGACGTCGCGTGCGGATCGATGAATGCAGATGACGCGTGCGCGGATTGATGAACGCCGAAGTTGTGCGCGCTCGGATCGACGAACGCCAATGGCGCACGCGTGCCTTTCGACGAACGGTAATGACGCGCGAGCGCGGATCGATGATCGCCGATGACACGCGCGCAGATCGACGAACGCCGACGATGCCCGCGCAGATTGACGATGGCCGACGATGCGCACGTGGATCGATGAACGCCGACGATGCTCACGTGCTTATCGACGAATGCCAACGTCGCGCGCATGGATCGATGAACGCCAATGACTCATGCGCCCAGATCGACGAACGTGGATGACACGCGCATGGATCGACGATCGCAGATGATGTACGCGCGGATCGATGATCACCATCGACACACCCGTGGATCGACGAACACCGACATCACGTGGGGATCGACGAACACGGATGACGCGCGTGCGGATCGACGAAAGCCGAAGATGCGCGTGCCGATTGACGTACGCCGATGTTGTACACGCGGAACGACGAACGCCGATGACACGTGCTCACGGATCGACGAACGCCGACGACACACGCGCGTGGATCGAAGAGGGCCGATGTCGTGTGCACGCGGATCAACGAATGCCGACGACACGCACGAGCGTATCGAGGAACGCCAACGTCGTGCGTGCATGGATCGACAAACGCCGATGACGCGCACGAGTGGATTGACAAACGCTGACGACGCGCGCGCGGGTATCGACGAATGCCGATGACGCGCATGAGCGGATCGACGAACGCCGATGTCGTGCGAGTGGATCGATGAATGCTGACAATGCGCGAGTGCTTATTAACGAATGCCGATGACGTGCACACAGATAGACGAACGCCGACGACGCTCGTGTGCTTATCGACGAACGCCAATGACACCCGCGTGGATCGACGAACACCGATGACTCACGCGTGCGGATCAACGAATGTGGATGACACGCGCGCCGTTCGACGATCGCAGATGACGTCCCGCGGATCGACGATCGCCAATGATGCACCCGCGGATCGATGAACGCTGATGACGTGTGCGTGTGGATCGATGAACACATGCGAGGCGTGCGCGGATCAACGAATGCCAATGGCACGTGCGTGGATCAATGAATGCCGACAACATGTGCACGGATCGATGAACGCAGATGAGGCGCGCGCGCTTATCGATGAATGGCGACGACGTGCGTGCAGATTGACGATCGCCGACGATGCGCACATGCATCCAAGAACGCCGATCACGCTCATGCGCTTATTGACGAACGCCAACGACGCTCACGTGGATCAACGAACGCCGATGTCTCACGCGTGCACATGACGAACGCGGATGACACGCGCGCGGATCAACCATCGCGGACGACGTACGCACGGATCGATGATCGCCAACAACGTGCCCGCGGATTGACGAACGCCGACGTCGCGTGCGGATCGATGACGCGGACGATGCGCACACGGATTGATAAACGTGGAAAATGTGTGCGCAGATGGATGAACGCCGAAGACGTGCGCGCAGATCGACGATTGCTCACGACGTGCGCGCAGATCAACGAAAGCGGATGACGCGTGCGCGGATCGACGATCAACGATGTCGTGCGCGTGGATCGACGAACGCCGATGACGCTTGCGCGCTTATCGACGAACGCCGACGACTCGCACGCAGATCGACGAACGCCAACGACGCGCGCGCAGAATGACGATCGCCGATGATGCGCACATGGTTCGAAGAAAGCCAATGACGCTCGTGCACTTATCGACGAACGCCGATGACTCACGCGCATGGATCGATGAACGTGGATGACCCATGCGTGGATCGACGATCACAGATGACGTATGCACGGATAGACGATCGCCAACGACATGCCCACGGATTGTCAAACACCGACGTAGCATGCGGATCGAATAACACGGATGACGCGCGCGCGGATCGACGAAAGCCGATGACGCTCGCGCGTGGTTCGACGAACGCCGACCTCACGCACGCGGATCGACGAACGCCGATGATGTGCACGTGTGGATCGACGGATGCCAACAAAGCACATGCGCGGATCGACGAATGCCGATGACGCGCACGTGTGGATCGACGAATGCCAACAAAGCACATGCACGGATCGATGAATGCCGATGATGCGTGCGCGTGGATCTACAAACGCTGATGAGGCGCATGCGGATCGACGAAAGCCGATGACTCACGTGCGTGGATCGACGAACGCGGAGGACACATACGCGGATCGACGATCGCAGACCACGTATGCATGGATAGGCGATCGCCAACAATGTTCCCGTGGATTGACGAACGCCGACGTCGCGTGTGGATCGACGAACACCGATGACTCACGGGCGTGAATCGACGAACATGGATGACGCGCGCACAGATCGATGAAAGCCGACGACACGCGCGCGGATCGACGAACGCTGACGTCGCGCACGGGGATCAACGAACGCCGACGACACGTGAGTGTGGATCGACCAACACCGACAAAGCACGTGCGTGGATCGATGAACTCCAATGACACGCGCGTGCATCAGTGAACACCGAAGGCACGCGTGTGCAGATCAACGAATGCCAACGACGCGCACGCGGATCGACAAACACCGATGACACGCACGCCGATGTGTTAACGCCGACGACGCGCACACGGATCGATGAACGCTGATGACGTGCGTGCGGATCGATGAACGCCGACAACGCGCGTGCGGATCAACGAACACCGATGACTCACGTGCGCGGATCGATGAACGCAGACGACCCACGCGCGGATCGATGAATGCAGATGAGGCACGCACGGATCGAAGATTGCTGATGACGCACACGCGGATCGACGAACGCTGAAAACGCGTGCGCGCGGATCGACGAACGCCAAATACGCACAAGCGCTTATAGTCAAAAGTCGACGATGCGCGTGTGTGTATCGACGAACGCTGATGACGCTCACGTGCTTATAAATGAACGCCGACGACGCGCACGAGCGGATCGACGAACGCCGACATCATGCACGCGTGGATCGATGAACGCCGATGACGCACGAGCGCTTATCGATGTATGCTGATGACGCACGCACACGTATTGATGAACGCCAATGGCGCACGCACGCTTATCAATGTACATTATGATGCGCACGTGCAGATCGACAATCGCCAATGACGCGCGCGTGGATCGAAGAACGCCGATGACACTCGCGCGCTTATCGACGAATGCGGACGACGCGCGCGCACGGATCGACGAACGCCCACGACACACGTGCGGTTCGACGATTGCCAAAGACGCACCCGTGGATCGACGAATGTGGACAATGCACGCGCATATCGATGATCACCGATGACACGCATGTGGATCGACGATCACCGACGACGCACGAGTGGATTGACTAATGCCGATGATGCTCGCGCGCTTATCAATGAACGGCGATGTAGTGCATGCAGATCGATGAACGCCGACGACGCACGCGCAGATTGATGATCGCCGTGACGCACACGCGCATTGAAGAATGACAATGACGCTCGCACGCTTATCGACGAACGCCGATGACGCACGCGCGGATCGACGAATGCCGATGACTCACGCATGCGGATTACGAACGTGGACGACACGTGCGCGGATCGACGATCGCAGATGACGTACGTGTGGATCGACGAAAGCGGACGACGCGCGCGCAGATCGACGAAAGCCCACGACGCGCGATGGATCGACGAACGCCAATGTCGTGCACGCGGATGGATGAACGCCGATGACGCGCGTGCGGATCGACGAACGCCGACGACACACACGCGGATCGACGAACGCCGACGACGCGCGCGCGGATTGACGAACGCCGACGACACGTGCGTGGATCAACATTCACCGATGACGCACGCTCAGATCGACAATATACGCGCGCGGATAGACGAACACTGATGACGCTCAAGCCCTTATCAACAAACGCCTACAACGCACACGCGCATATAAACGAATGCCAAAGATGCGCGCGCAGATCAACGAACGCCAACGACGCTCGTGCGCTGATCGACGAATGCTGATGATGCACACGCAGATTGACAATCGCCAATGACACCCGAGCAGATTGACGATTGCCAATGATGCGCACGTGGATCGACGAACGCCGACGATGCTCACGTGCTTTTCGACGAACGCCAATGATGCGCGTGCGGATCAATGAATGCCGATGACTCACGTGCCCAGATCGACAAAAGCGGAAGTCATGCACGCAAATGACGATCGCAGATGAAGTACGCGCGGATCGACCATCGCCGACAACGCGCTCGCGGATTGATGAACGCCGACGTCGCACGCACGGATCGACGAATGCCGACGACGCACGCACGCTTATAGATGAAAGTTGATGACGCACGCGTGGAGATCGACGAACACCGATGACATGCACGAGCGGATCGACGAAAGCCAACGATGCACGCGCAGATTGACAATCGCCGAAGACACGCACGCGGATCGAAGAATGCCGATGACGCCCGCACGGATCGACGATCGCCGATGATGCGCATGCGGATTGATGAACACCGACGTCGCCCACACGGATCAACGAACGCCAACGACGCGTGTGCACAGATCGATGAACGCCAAAGACGCACGCGCGCTTATACACAAAAGTTGAAGACGCGCACGCGTGGATCGATGAACGCTGACAACGCACACGCGGGGATCGACGAACGCCGATGACGCGCATGAGCGGATCGACGAACGCCGATGACGCTCGCGTGCTTTTTGATGAACGCCGACGATGCTCGCGTGCTTATCAACGAACGTCAAAGATGCGCACGCGTGGATCAATGAGGGCCAATGACGCGCACGTGCGGATCGATGAACAACGATGACGCGTGTGTGTGGATCGACGAGGTCCGACGATGTGAGCGTGCGAATCGATGAACCCCGACGCCTGCATGGATTGATGAACGCCAACGATGCGTGTGTGGATGGATGAATGCCGATGACGTTCACAGGTGTGGGCGAACGCCGATGACGTGCGTGCGGATCAATGAATGCCAACGATGTGCGCGCGGATCGACAAACGCCGACAACACGCGCTCAGATCGATGAACACGGATGACGCGTGTGCGTGGATCGACGAACGCGGATGACACGCGCGCAGATCAACCAACGCCGATGACCTGCACTTTGGATCGACGATCGGCAATGACGCGCGCGTGGATCGACAAACGCCGAAGACGCGTGCATTCGGATCAACGAACGCCGATGACGCCCGCGCAGATCGATGATCCCCGACAATGCGTGCGGGGATCGACGAACGCCGATGACACTCATGCGCTTATCGATGAACGCTGACAACGTGCACACATGAATCAACGAATGATGATGACGCACATGCTCGGATCGACGAACGCCGACGACGCTCGTGTGCTTATCGACGAATGCCAACTTCGCACGTGCACGGATCGAAGAACGCCGATGAACCGCACGTGCAGACCGATGGAAGACAATGACGCACGCATGGATCGACAAACGCTGATGACGCCCACACGGATCGACGAACGCAGATGACGTGCATGCGGATTGACGAACACCAAAGGCGCACACATGGATTGACGAATGCCGACGACGTGTGTGCGGATCGAAGAACGCCGATGACGCACATGCGGATCAACGAACATGGATGACACGTGTGCATGGATCGACGAACCCCAATGATGCACACTCAGATCAACGAATGCAGATGACAGGCGCACGGATCGATGATCGCCAATGAAACACACGTGGATTGACAAACGCCGATGACGCTCGCACACTTATAGACGAACGCTGACGACGCGCACACGGATCAAAGAACGCCGATGACTCACGCGCACGGATCAACCAACGCCAACGTCGAGCATGCGGATCGACGAAAGCCGATGACGCACGCTCGGGGATCGACGAACGCCGATGACGCGCACGAGTGGATCGACGAATGCCGACATCGTGCGCACGCGGATCGACGAACGCCGACGATTCGCAAGTGCTTATTGATGAACACCGATGACATGCGCGCGCGTATCGACGAACGCCAATGGCACATGCGTGCTTATCGACGAACGGTAATGACGCACGCGTGTGGATCGACGATCGCTGATGATGCGTGCATGGATCGAAGAACACCGACGACACTCACACGCTTATCGATGAATGCCGATGACGCATGCGCGTGGATCGACGAACGCCCATGACGCACGTGCGGATAGACGATCGCCAACGACGCACGCGCGGATCGATGAAGGTGAAGACGCGCACGTGTATCTATGAACGCCGACGACTCGCTTGCGGATTGACGATCGCCAATGACGCGCATGCGGATCCACGAACGCCGACGACGCGTGTGCGCGGATCGACGAACGCCAATGATGCACGCACACAGATCGACGAACGCCGACGACGCGTGCGTGCGGTTCGACGAACGCCGATGACGCGCGTGTGCCGTTCGACGAACGCTGATGACGCTCGCGTGCAGATCGATGAACACCGACGATGCGCGCGTGGATCAACGAACACGGACGAGACGTGTGCACGGATCGATGAACCCCAACGACGCGCACTCAGATCAACGAATGCGGATGACAGGCGCACGGATCGATGATCGCCGACGATGCATGCGTGGATCGACAAACGCCGATGATGCTCGCACACTTATCGACGAACGCCGACGACACGCACACGGATCGACGAACGCTGACGACTCATGCACGCGGATCATCCAACGCCAACGTCGAGCATGCGGATCAACAAAAGCCGATGACACGCGTGCGGGGATTGATGAACGCCGATGACACGCACGAGTGGATCGACGACCGCTGATGTCGTGCACACACGGATCGACAAACGCCAATGACCCGCGGGTGCTTATCGACGAACGCCAATGACATGCGCGCGCGTATCGACAAACGCAAATGGCACACACGTGCTTATCGACGAATGGTAATGATGCGCGCATGTGGATCAACGATCGCCAATGACACGCGCATGGATTGAAGAACGCCGACGACACTCGTGCGCTTATCGATGAACACCGATGACGTGTGCGCGCAGATCGACTAACGCCCATGATGCTCGTGCGGATCAATGATCGCCAACGACGCACGCACGATCGACGAAGGTGAAGATGCACACGCGTATCTATGAACGCCGACGACTCGCTTGCGGATCGACGATCGCCGATGACGCGCTCGCGGATCGACGAACGCCGATGATGTGCGCGCGCGGATCGACGAACGCCGATGACACGTGCGCGTGGATCGACGAACGCCGACGGCACACGTGCGCGGATCGATGAACGCCAACAACGCGCGTGCGGATCGACGAACGCTGATGATGCGCGCGCAGATGGATGATTGCATACGATGTGCGTGCGGATCGATGAATGCAGATGACACGCGCACAGATCGACGATCGCCAACAACACACGAGCGGATCGACGAACGCCAATGACACTCGCGCACTTATCGATGAATGCTGATGATGCGAACGCAGATCGACCAACGCCGATGACGCGCGTGCAGATTGATAATCGCCGACGACGCGCACGCGGATCGACGAATGCCCATGACTCACGTGCGTGGATCGATGAACGCGGACACGCGCGCGGATCAACGGTCACAGACATCGCATGCGGATTGAAGAACGCGGACGATGCGCGCGCAGATTGACAAACGCCGAAGATGCGCGCGCTCGGATCTACGAACACCAATGGCGCACGCGTGATTATTACGAAGGGTAATGACGCGCGAGCGCGGATTGACGATCACCGATGACAAGCGCACAGATCGAAGAACGCCGACGACAATTGTGCACTTATCGACGAATGCTGAAGATGCACGCGCGTGGAGCAACGAACGCCCACAACGCACGCGAAGATCAATGATCGCCGATGAAGCACGTGCGGATCGACGAAGGCGAAGATGCGCATGCGGATTACGAACGCCGATGACGCGCGTGCATATTGATGATCACTGACAACGCGCACGCATTTAAATGAAAGCCGATGTCGCGCACGCGCAGATTGATGAACGCCGATTGTGAAGTTGTGTGTTTTTTCTTTGAATTGTTTTGCGTGTTCTGTGTGTGTTGTGTGTGTGTGTGTAATGAATGTGTGCTGGGTGTGTGTTTTTTGTGTATTTTGTTTGTTTTGTGTTGGTTTGTGTGTGTGTTTTGTGTGCGTTCTGAGGGTGGCCCGTGTTTTTGTTGTGTTGTTTTTTATTTGCAGTGTGTTTGCGTTCTTTTGAGTGTATAGTGTGTTTGTGTGTGTGCCTTGTGTTGTTGTGTGTTAGATTTCTATGTGTTTTTTTGTACGTTTTGTTTGTGTTCTGTGTGTGTTGTTTTTGTGATTCTTGTGTCTGTGTGTTTGTGTCTCTTTTGTGTGTGTGTTGTGTTTTGTGTTGTGTGTGTTTGCTGTGTGTGTGTGTTGTGTGTTATTGTGTGTGTTTTGTGAAGGTTTTCTGTATTGTGTGTTTTTGGTGTTTTTTGTGAAAGATTGCTGT
>PVHT020000193.1:0-109547 GCA_004024745.2 Catagonus wagneri
TCCTGGCCGGGGGGAGAGGGGGGCACCTCAGTGACATGGTAGCATCTGACTGCTTTAACCAGGAATGCCTAACTTAATGATGTACTTTACTGTACATGTATGTATATATGTATATACATAAAACTTTAAAGAGGCCTAACTTTTACTGAGTATTCCCTGCGTCCAACTTTCAAAACCCATTACATGTTCATCTCATTCAATCCTTACCATGGCCCAGGGTTGTAGATAGGCTCAGGGATTTTCCATATTTGCAGTCCAAAAACTTTGAATTCAGATATTAAGTAACATTTCTGTGATGACACAGTTAACAATGAAGGAACCAGGAATTTATCTCTGTTGGTATCCAGAGCCCATATTACTTTTTATCAGGGAGGTTCTTTCTTGGAGCAAATAACTTCAAACTTACAGAAAGGATGCAAAAAGAGTACAGGTACTCCCATTTATACGTCACCCAAATTCCTCAGGAGGTCATATTTCCCATAGTTGCTCTCTCTTTGTCCTCCTTTCTCTTTCTCCCTGCCCATCTCCCTCTCTCATTTTCAGGTCCATAAACACACCACGCACAGATGCATATACATACAAATTTTTTCTAAATCGTGTGAGAGTAAGCTGCAGATATGTTCTTTTACCCCCAAACACTGCAGTGTTACTTCCTGAGAACAAGGACATCCTTTTGCGTAAGCACAGTGCAATTACCAAAGTCAGGAAATTAACGTCGATACAATACTATTATGTATCTCATTAACAGATCTTGTTCAAATGTGGCAATTAGCTCAACAATGTCATTTGTAAAACATTTTACAATTTTCTGATCTACTCTACAGTTGAGTATCACACTTGTATTTTGTTGTCATTTCACTTTAGTCTTCTTCAGTCTGGAACAGCTACTCAGACTTAATGTCTAAAGGACCATAACAGTTTTACAAACTCTGAACCATTAACTAGTGTGTCCCTCAACTTGGGTTTGCCAGATTTTCTGTTCTGACCAGATTCAGCTTATGCATTTTTTCCAGGGGATCCAAAGAAGTGATGGTCCATCATTTTTACTGCATGATATCATTCAGCGCGCATTGTTTTTTTCATTCTGTGTTGGCGACGTTATGTTTGATCACTTTTTTAAGGTTGTAGTCACCAGTTTCTCCAAGATAATGTTAATACTTTCCCTTTATCCACTAAAATAAGTTGTAGGGGGTACTTGGAGACTACGGAAATATCCCTTTCTACACTTATTGATGATTCTTCACTGAACCAATTAATATATGATGGCTGAAAAATTGTGCTTTTCCAACTCCATCATTTCACTTCTACTTAATAGTTTGGATTCTTCTGCAATGAAGGGCTTTTCCCTCACCCTTAGTTGTGAATTATTCATGTCTTCATTTATATCAGTATGGGCTCACGTACATATATTTTATTCTCTGGGTAAGAAATCATCATCATGATGATTCATTTTGATGCTCCAATTTGCCCAGATTTGGACAGTGGAAGCCCCTTGAATCTGGTTCCTGTGTCTTTTTGATGTATTTCCATTTTTATTTTTAATTTTTTTTGGTACAGCAAGATATTCCTGGCTCTTTTTGTACTTCATCTGTTCCAGCCATTGAATCAGCCCTTTTCCAAGCAACTCTGGTTTCTTTTGTGAAGAACAGTATTTAGAACCAAGTCTGTGCTTTTAACTTCCATTTACTTCCATTTTCTACTGGCAGTATGAGTTTACAACCCCCTACATTTTCCTTAACTTCACTTATAAAATATGTGACATTGGCATAAAAATAGGATTTTTGTCATTGGTATGTTGTAAGCTTGAAATACAGTAATGAAACATTTAGTACAGCAAACATTTAGTACCTGCTTGACATACAGGTAATTTTTTAAAATGGCATAATTTGAGCATCAGAAAGATCAATAATAATGGTGAATTATCACTCAATGAATAAAATAGGAATCTGTAAGTCCATTTGAAAATCAGTGGTGGCTATTTTCATCACCATTTTTTTTTTTTTTTTTTTACTGGCAAATACTTCTGACTGTCAATAAGAGACACCCTCTGGGAAAATAAACCTTAGGTTTACAATATTAGCCTTGCTAAGTCAAGGCCAACTCAACGGCATCACAGAGGTTTCAAAAATGCAGACATAAAGAATGATTCCAGAAGCAGGTCTCAGGCCTTGGTGACAATGGAACTTCAATACTAGAAACAAAAGACATGAAGTGAAGAGCACCAACTACTCTTAACAACACTGCTTCTAGAACCTAGTACCTCCATTATTATGGCCCTAGGCAGCAATGTGCTGTAACCCACAGTTATTTGTCTGCTTCATTCATTAGCCTGTGACCTCATATATGTAACTTCTTTATGACTTATCTTGACACCTAGAACTGTTTATTACTATCTTTTTTAAAAAATATGGTTTTTACTTTTTAAATTTTTTTCCATCATAGCTGGTTTACAGTGTTCTGTCAATTTTCTACTGTACAGCAAGGTGACCCAGTCACACATACATATATACATTGTTTTTCTCACATTATCATGCTCCATCATAAATGACTAGATATAGTCCCCAGTGCTATACAGCAGGATCTCATTGCTTATCCATTCCAAAGGCAATAGTATGCATGGATTATGACTTATCTTGACATCTAAAACGGTGCCTGCCAGAGGAGACATTTGATAAATGTTTACTAATTGAATCAAAGACAACGAGCAATTTCAAATATCTTATCAGGGTAACTAATGAGAGGAGGAAGCTAAGGCTCAAAAAGGTAGAGAAACATCTCCAAAGTCATACCACTAGTAAGAGATAGAGGTGGAATTCCATCCTGTTCTGAATGAAGTCGTAGTTCTATTTGCCTCTTTGGACAGTGGGCCTTCCCAGAAAGATTGACTTGTCCAGTTTCCACGTTCCCAGAGTCTAGTGGGAGACCCACGTGTACCAGATGCATAACCAAGGCTGGTTCAAAGATCAGTTGTTTAATTCAATAAATATGCACGGATCACTTACTGTAGGCCTTTTCAGGCTCTACAGGCAGAATTCTGAGCACAACAGCCAGGTCTTCTACTCTCTTCAATATTTCTTTCAAGTGTGAAGAAACGGACAATGAAGAAAGGGATACATAAGATTTAAGGTGGTGGATAAATTAAAGACTGAATAACAAGTGGGGAATTATCCAGCATGTGTCTGTACAGAAGAGGGAGTAAATGTGGACGTGAGGGATAGCTTGCTGAACTCAGGGAACTTGACATAGTTCGTAATGGTTGGAGGTAGATATAGGCTGGTAGTTGAGGTGGGAGATTAGAAAGTAGAATCCACAAGAAAGTGAGTCACTTAACTCCCCCGAGGTGAAGTGTTCTTTTTAAGAAAAATAAGGATTCGAACATCTGAGAAAGTGCATCAAAACATCGAAAGCTGAAATCTGAAAACAGTAATGTTGTTAAATTATTAAGTAATATCCGTTTAAGATATTCTTCCATGTCTTTCCATATTTTGAGAGTTCATTTCCTTTTAGTGCTGAATAATGTTTCATTGTCTGGATGTACCAGAGCTTCTTTATCATTCACCCACTGAAGGACATTTATTGCTTCCAAGTTATGCCAGTTATGAATTAAGTTTCTACAAACATTTGAAGGCAGATTTTTTTGTGGATATATTCTCAGTTCATTTGTGTAAATGCCAAGGAGCATGATCGCTGCATTATATGGAAAGAATATGTTTGATTTTGTAATAACTGCCAAACTGTGTTCCACTTGTTGCACCATTTTGCATTCCCACCAGTAACTAATTAGAATTCCTGTTTGTTGACATCCTTGTCAGCATTTGATGTTGTCAGCATTTGATGTTTTCAGCGTTTTGGATTTGGTCATCCTAATAGATGTGTTATAGTATCTCGTTGTTGTTGAACATCTTTTCATATGATTATTTGACATCTGTACATCTTCATGTCTCTTTAGATGTTTTTTAAAAATTCAGGCTGTTTTTTAAGCTTTATTGACATGTAATTGATATACAGAAATCACATATTTAATGTATATATTTTGATGAGTTTGAACACAGGCTTTACCTGTGATGTAATTACCACAATCAAGGTACTAAATATATCCATCACATCCAAAAAATTTCCTTGTGCTCTTTTGTGGTTTTTTGTATTTTGCGGGGATGGGTAAAAACACAACATGAGATGTATCTTCTTAACGTATTTTAAAGCACACAATATTATATTGTTAACTATAGGTACTATGTTGTATAACAGATCTCTTATTATTGAGTTTTATGAGTTCTTTGTAAATTTGGGGTAACAATTCTTTTTCAGATGTGTCTTTTACAAATATTTTCTCCTGGTTTGTGGCTTGTCTTCTCATTCTCCTGACGTTGTCTTTTTTCAGAGTGGAAGTTTTTATTTTATTTTAATGAAGTCCAGCTTATTAATTATTTCTTTCAGGTACCACACTTTTTGTGTCCTATCTAAAAAAAATCATCATCGTACACAAAGTCCCCTAGATTTTCTCCTATGTTATCTTATAAGAGTTTTATAGTTTTGTATTTTACTTTAGGTCTATGATCTTTTTTTAAAATAATTTTTGTGAAGAGTGTAAATTCCATGTCTAGATTTATTTTTTCATGTGAGTGTCCAATTGTTCTTCACCATTTGTTGAAAAGGCTATTTTTCCTGCATTGAGTTGTCTTTGCTGCCTTGTTAAGGAGAACATCTGTTTACTTATGAGACTATTTGGGCTAACTCTTTTATTTTTTTACTATTTATTTATTTATTTTTGGTCTTTTTGCCTTTTCCTAGGGCCGCCCTTGCGGCATATAGAGGTTCGCAGGCTAGGAGTCTAATTGGAGCTGTAGCCACCGGCCTAGCCACAGCCACAGCAGCGCAGGATCTGAGCCGAGTCTGCAACCTACATCACAGCTCACGGCAACGCCGGATCCTTAACCCACTGAGCAAGGCCAGGGATCGAACCCGCAACCTCGTAGTTCCTAGTCAGATTCATTAACCACTGAGCCATGACGGGAACTCCTGGACTAACTCTGAGTCCACTGATCTATTTGTCTATTATTTTACCATGCTGTTTTGATTGCTGTAGCTTTATTGTAAGTATTGAAGTGGAGTAACATCAATCCTCTGATTTTGTTCTTATCCTTCAATATTAAGTTGGCTATTCAGGATTCTTTTCCTCTCCATGTAAACTAGAATCAGTTAGTCAATAACCATAAAATGACTTGCTGGGATTCTGATTGGGGTTGCACTGAACCTGGATCTCAGACCAGGGATTGATCCCTAACTGTGGCAGTGCAAATGCTGAATCCTGACTACTATACCACCAGGGCACATCCCAGGATTGCACTGAATATTTAAGTCAAATAGAGAAGAACTAACATCTTGACAATATTGAGTCTTTTCCATGAATATGGAACAGCTTTACATGTCCTTAGTTCTTCTCTCACGTCTGTCATCAGGGCTTTGTAGTTTTCCTTATACAGCACTTAAACATATTATTTATATGTATATATTTCATTTTGGGGTGCAAATATAAATAGTATTGTGCTAATTTCAATTATACTTATTACTTGCATATAGGAAAATTATGGACTTTGGTATATTAACCTACTATTTTGCAAACTTGCTATAGTCACATATTAGTTACAGGAAGGTTTTTTAATTTTTTTTCCAGATTTTCCATATAGATGATTATGTCTTTGATAACAAAGATAGTTTTATTTCTTCTTTCCAAATCTGTATACCTGTTTTCTTTTATTGTCTTATTGCAGTAGCTAGGACTTCTAGTACAATGCTGAAAAGCAGTGGTGAGAAGGAATGTTCTTGTCTTGTTCCTAATTCTAGCGAGAGAGCTTGTTGTTTCTCAGCAGTAAGTATGTTAGCTTATGGTTTTTGTAGCTGTTCTTTATCAAGCTGAGTAAGTCCTCCTCTATTACTAGTTTCTGAGGCTTTTTTAGCATGATTGAGTGTTGGATTTTCACATGTTGTTTCTGCAGTTATTGATATAATCATATGATTTTTCATCATTAGCATATTAATGTGAAGGTTTAAATTAATTGATTTTTTAATGTTGAACTAGTCTTGCATACTTAGGATAAACCCCAAATGATTATAGTGTATAATCCTTTTTATACATTGTTGGATTTGATTTGCTAATATTTTGCTGAGAATTTTTGTTTTGCTTTGATTTGATTTTTAGGGCCTTATCCATGGCATATAGAAGTTCCCAGGCTAGGGATCGAATTGGAGTTATAGCTTCCAGCCTACACCACAGCCACAGCAACTCTGGATCTTCAACTCACTGAGATCAGAGGTCAAAGCCACATCCTCATGGATACTAGTCAGGTTCTTAACCCACTGAGCCACATTGGTAACTCCTACTGAGGATTTTTACATTCCTGGGAGATATTGGTCTGGAGTTTCCTCTTCTAACGTCTGTGTAGTTTTGATATTAGGGTAATGCTGGCCTCATAGATGGGTTAGAGAGTATTCCCTCAGTTCCTATCTTCTGGAGGAGATTATAGAGAATTTATATAATTACATCCTTAAATGTTTGGTAGAAGTCACTAATGAACACACATCTGGGCCTGTCACTTCCTATTTTGGAAGTTATTAATTATTCACTCAATTTTTATGGATAGAGACCTATTTCTTCTTCTGTTTCTTCTTGTGCAAGTTTTGGCAGGTTATGTCTTTCATGGAGTTGGACCATTTCACCAATGGTCCAAATTTGTGGGCTTAGCATTGTTCATAATATTACTTTATTATCTTTTCAAGGTCCATGGGATTTGTAGTGAAATAAAAATTGTGACTATACAATGGGGAAACCTGGCAAACGATCTTAAGCAAATGATCAAGATTAACTTTTTTAGTTATATCAACTTGATAGCATATATCCTTGATTGAGAAAGTCACTTCATGTCTGTGGTATTATGCCTCAAAATCCACAACCTCAGTCTAACCATGAGAAAAGCATCAGACAAACACAGCTGAGGTGCATTCTACAAAGTACTTGAGCAGGAGTTCCTGTTGTGGCTCAGTGGGTTATGAACCCAACTGGTATCCATGAGGATGTTCAATCCCTGGTCTCACTCAGTGGGCTAAGTATCTGGCTTTTCTGTGAGCTGTGGTGTAAGTCACAGACGCTGCTCAGATCCACATTGGTGTGGCTGTGGCGTAGGCTGGCAGCTGCAGCTCCGATTTGACCCCTGGCCTAGTGAACCTCCATATGCTGCAGGTGCACCCCTTAAAAAAAGCAAAAATGCAAAAAAAAAAAAAGTCTTGGCCAGTATTACTCTACACTGTTGAGATTATCAAAATCAAAAAAAGTCTGAGAAACTGTCACAGCAATGGAATATTATTCAGCCTTTAACAGAAGGAAATCTTGCCATTTGTGACAACATGGATGAAACTAAGAACATTATGATAAGTGAAATAAGGCAGATACAAAAGCAAATACTGCATGATCTCACTTGTATGTGAAATCTAAAAAAGTCAAAGTCATAAAAGCAGAGAGTAAAATGGTGATTGTCAGGGACTGGGTGGTGGGAGAAATGAAGAGACGTTAGTCAAAGGGTGTAAATGTTTAGTTATGCAGGATGAATAATTTCTGGAGACCTAATGTACAGCATGTTGACTATAGTTAATAATACTGTATTAGATACTTGAAACTTACTAAGAGAGTTGATCTTAAGTGTTCTTACCACCCCCACACACATAAAATTGGAACTATGTGATATGACGGCTATATTAAGTAGCTTGATTTTGATAGTCATTTCACAATATATTCATATATCAAAACATCATTTTGTAAGCCTTAAATATATACAATTTTTATTTTTCAAGTATACCTCAACAAAGCTGGAAAAAAGAAAAATAATAACAATTTCTGCCCCCCAAAATAAAAGAAGAGCCTAGGGAGACATGATGACTAAATGTAATGTAGTATTTTAGATGAGGTCTTGGAATAGAAAAAGGACATTTGATAAAAATGAAAGAAACTCGAATACAGTATGGACCTCAGTTAATTATGTGTCAGTGTTGCTTCATTATTTGTGACAAATATACCATAAATAATGGAAGATATTACCTGGGGAAACTGATTTTTTTGGTATTTGGTATTATAGTTTCCCACACCATGTGATCTAGCCAAGAGAATAGAAAGCATATATCCAAAAGGATCAGCTCTATTTGAATATTTTTAAAAAAGCTTAGGATAATTTCAGGTTGTGATAATTAAAATTATTTGATTCCAAAATATGACAAAGCATATGTCCATATGAAGAACTTGGAAAACTGGGGGAGGGGTGGAGGAGGGGCCGAGGAGGCTTCCTGGAGGATGTATGTATCAACTGAGTGTTAACATAAAATAACATCTCCACATGACTGAGATGGTAAAAATGTCACCTTAGGTTATGTTGGTGCCAAGAACTGTGCTACTCACTCTATTGGAAGCCGTATGAGTTTGCCAGTCCTGCCATAACAAAGTACCACATCCTGAATGACTTAAACAACTGAAATTTATTGTTTTGGATGTTAGAAATCTGAAATCCAAAATAAAAGTGGCAGCAGTTTTGATTCTTTCTGAGGGCTGAATTCTTTCTTTTATTTTATTGATATTGTCAAATTTGTATTTGTATAGTTGTAAATAATCATCCCTAAGTATCCTTTTAAAGGATCTATAATTATATCCCCTATTTCAAACTTGATATTAGTAATTCTTAGTTTCTTTTATGTTATTTTTGTCGACCTCATTAGATTTATCAGTTTTATTGGCATTTTCGAAGAAACAGCTTTTGGTTTTATTGATATTAGGTTTTCAATTTTACTTATGCCTGGTTTTATCTTAATTATTTACTTTCTTCTGATTGATTGGAACACATTTTACAATGCCTTGTTTTGCCTTATTCCACTAGTTGGGGGGAGGGTAGTTCAGTTCCACTCTTGGCCTTCCTTACATCAGTGGGGGTAGTTTAACCATTGGTTATGACTTGGAAGCAGGCAGGTATTGTCAAATGTTTCCTGTTTTGCTAGGCTGCCCTTTCCCAAGTCCTTCAGCTAAAGGGTCAGCCTCTTCTTGTTTGTTTATATGTTTTTATTTTTTGTCATTTCCAGATGGTTTCTCCGGCACTCTGTCTGGAATATATGGCATGCAAAAAGAAAACGCAGGAACCTCGTCACTGCTTTGTACCTCAAGTCCTGAAGTTCTGAGACAGTCTGTTTTCCTTTTATTTTTGGGGGGGTGCACCTGTGGCATGTGAAAGTTCTAGGGCCAGGTGCCACAGCGGTGGCCCAAGCCACTGCAGTAACAACATCAGATCCTTAACCCACTGAGCCACCGGGTAACTCCCAGTCTGCTTTCTTATTTCCATTTTTCAGAATCTTCCTATGTTTGTTTTGTCATATCGTTGCATTTTTAGTTGTGAAGTAAAACTAGAAAGTAATTTTGGCCAAAGTTAGAGGTCCGAATATATATTAAAAAATTAAATAATTCAGCATTATGAGCAAAAAATGATCTGAAATTGTTGAGGATGTTTTAACTTATTCAGCACACAAATGATTTACACATGCCTCAAAATAATCTTTGGATCATATTTCATTACATAGAAAACAAAATTCTCATTTTGAATGAAAAAAGTTGCATACACATTTTTATATAGAAATACAAGCGTTTTTTAACAATAAGCCTCAACTGGCATGCTCTTGGAAAATTCTTTGGTTATCTCTTGATCAACTTCATATCACTGAAAATGATGCAGTCCTACCCATTAAACACATTTATTTTAAAGCTACACACACATCCTATTAAAATCCCTGTCCTCACAGAGAGGGGTGTTAAAATCCCAAAAAGACTAGCCTTCCTTGTGATCCTAGCATGGACGCTTAGTGCTATAGTCTAGTTAAGCCATGTATAGCTATATAAATTTTTAAAAATAACTGTTACTTTAAATTTATTGTGTACTTGTTTGTAAATATGTGAAACAATGTCCATGGTAAAGTATTGTTTACTTTTTTAATAAAATATGTGAAACAAATGTATGTTCTAGGTATATCCTATTATATAATGATAGTTGGATGGATTAAGAATTGCTACTTGGATAGATAAGTAAATTTTCCCCAGTGGTAGGGAGAGGAGGTTTTAGATGATGGTGGTCTCAATTAACATAAAGTAAAGTTTTCAGTTTTTGTCATGGAATTAGATTACGGCAGACTAGAAAGATTAATATTTCTTGTCTGTCCAAGCTCTCAATTGTGCAAATTGACTTCCTTGTGGCTGGATATTGCTACCTGTAAAATAGAGCCAATAGTAACTACCATATAAAGATTATTCTGCGTAGTTAGTTAAGTGCTTAAAATACTGTACAGTCATGATGTATTATTATATTTACGTATAAGAATGTTTGCATATGTATTCATGAAATATTTGGTCTATAGTTTTCTTTTCTTGAAACATCATTACTTGATTTTGGTACCATCATATTGCTGGCCTCAGAGAATGACTAGGAAAGTATTCCCTCCTTTTCAAATTTCTAAAGAAGTTTGTAAAAAACTGGTATTATTTCTTTTACAAAAAAATTTGGTAGAATTCTCCAGTAAAGTAACCTGGGCTGAAAGATTTCTTTCTTAGAAGGTTTTTTTTTTTAATATATTTCTTATTATAATCAACATTTAAATGATACTACAACCCTTCATCTATAAAATAAAAACCATACAGTATTCTATTTACATTTCATTTGTCCCCAAATTTATGCTAATATTGCTATATTTTACTTCTACATGTGACATAAATCCTAAAGTATGTTATCATTATCTTTGTTTTATATGTCAATTACAGTTTTTTATAGATAAGGGGAAACTTATTTTGAAAGGATTATTCTAAGAGTTGGGAAAGGGACTATTGCATAGGGAAAATTCTCTGACCATGAGATCTGCAAGCATCTCATAAGTTAGGGATAAAGACCTTTTTTTAACTTCTGTATTTTAGGACATTTGATTTATTATTTATGATTTTTAAAGGATCATGGTAATATAAGATAAACTTAACCATTCTGTTTGTAAGTGTATTGTTCAGTGGCATTAATTAAGTGCATTCACACTGTTGTGCAACCATCGCCAACCTCTATCTCCAGAAATTTTTCATCTTCCCAAAGTGAAACTCTGTATTCATTAAACAACTATGCGAGTTCCCATTGGGGCTCAGCGGTAACAAACCTGACTAGTATCCAGGAGCATGCAGGTTTGATCCCTGACCCTGCTCAGTGTGTTAAGGATCTGGTGTTGCCATGAGCTGTGGTGTAGCCTGGCAGCTGCAGCTTCAATTTGACCCCTTGCCTGCGAACTTCCATATGCCATGGGTGTGGCCATAAAAAGACAAAAAAAAAAAAAAAAAACCCAAAACACCAACTATGCATCCCCCTCTCCCCCAGCCCCTGAAAACCATCATTCTACCTTCTGTCTCTGTGAACCGACTACACTAATAAATCATGTGTAAATATATAAAATTTGTCATTTTATGATTAGTTTTTTTCCATTTAGCATGATGTCTTCAAGATTCATCCATGTCGTAGTATGTGTTAGAATTGTCTTTCCTTTTCAGACAATAATATTCCACTGCCCATATATATCACCTTTTATTTATCCATTATTGTGTTAATACACAACACTGGGGTTACATCAAACTTGTGGCCATTGTGAATAATGCTTAACATGAGTTTACATATATATATTCACTCCCTTCCTTTCAGTTCTTTTTGATATATACCCAAACATGGAATTAATGGATCATACACTAATTCCATTTTTAATTTTTTGAGGAACAGCCCAACCGTTTTCCACAGCAGCTGCACTTTATGTTCCTACAACAATGCATAAGGGTTGCAATTTCTCCACATCCTTGCCAAATTTGTTTTTGTTTTTGTTTTTTTTTTGTCTTTTTAGGGCTGCACCTGCAGCATATGGAGGTTCCCAGGCTAGGGGTCCAGTAGGAGCTGCAGTTGCCGGCCTACACCACAGGCACAGCAATGCAGGATCCAAGCCGCATCTGCGACCTACACCACAGGTCACAGCTGGATCTTTAACCCACTGTGTAAGGCCAGGGATTGAACCCGTGTCCTCATGGATACTAGTCGGGTTCGTTAACCACTGAGCCACAACGGGAACTCCCAAATTTGTTTTCTCCATTAAAATTTTTTAATTAAAAAATTTTCATTGAGGGAGTTCCCATCGTGGCTCAGTGGTTAATGAATCCGACTAGGAACCATGAGGTTGCGGGTCTGATCCCTGGCCTTGCTCAGTGGGTTAAGGATCCGGCGTTGCCGTGAGCTGTGGTGTAGGCTGCAGACGCGGCTCGGATCCTGCGTTGCTGTGGCTGTGGTGTAGGCCATTGGCTACAGCTCTGATTAAACTCCTAGCCTGGGAACCTCCATACGCTGCAGGTGGGACCCTAGATAAGGCAGAAAGACAAAAAAAAAATATTTTTCATTGAGGTAACATTGTTTTAACATTTTATATTTCATGTGCATACCATTATGTTTTGATTTCTGTATACATTACAGCATACTAACCACCAAAAGTTTAGTTTCTATCCATCACCATACTATTGACCCCCTTTACCCCTTTTGCCTACCCCCTTTTCCTCTGGTAACTACTATTTTGTTCTCTTGATCTATGTAGAATTTTTTGTTTTGTTTGATTTGTTTATTTATCTGTGTTTCTTTGTTCTTTTAATTTTTTTTTTACATTCTACATATAAGTGAACTCGTATATCATTTGTTTTTCTGTCTGACTTATTTCACGTAGCATAATGCAAACATCAGACCCAATAGTTGTTCAGTAGCATGGTGTTGAGTCTCCACATATTTTTAATTTTTTTCAACTTTCTCCTTGTAGCTGATTTCTAATTTCATACCATTGTGGTTGGAAAAGATTCTTGACATGATTTCAGTTTTCTTAAATTTATCGAGACTTTTTTTATTCCAGTATATGGTCTATCCTTGGGAATGTTTCATGTGCACTTGATGTGTATTCTGCTGCATTTGGATATAATGTTCCATACAGACTGATGAAGTCCATTTGGCCTATCGTTTCAAGGTGCCCTTTCCTTGATGACTTTCTGTCTGGATAATTTTTCCATTGATGTGAGGTATGAAAGCTCCCCACTGTTATTATATTGCTGTCAATTTCTCTGCTTAGTTGCTGTCTGTTAAAAATTGCTGTATGTATTTTGGTACTCCAATGTTGGCTGCACATATGTTGAAAACTTTTATGTCCTCTTAATGAATTGTCTCATTTACCATTATATAATGCGTATCTTTGTCTCCTGGTGCCATTTTTGGCTCGAAGTCTATTTATTCTGATATGAGTATGGCTATACTTGCTTTCTTTTGGCAGTCATTTGCTTGGAGTTTCATTTTCCATCCCTTCAATTTGAGCCTATGTTTGACTTTAGAGCTGAGATGAGTCTCCTGGAGGCAGCATATAGTTGGGTCTTGTTATTTAAATCCATCCATCCACTCTGTGTCCTTTGAGTGGTGAATTCAATCCGTTTTCATTTAGGGTGATTATTGATACGTGAGGCCTAGGAACTGCCATTTTATTTTTTATTTTTCTTTGTGTTTCTATCTTCTGTTTTAGTTTAGTAGTTTTCTATAATATTTTTCTTTTTTCTTTTTATGGCCATACCTGTGGCATATGGAAGTTCTTGGGTTAGGGAGTGAATTGGAGCTGCAGCTGAGACCTACACACAGCCATGGCAACACCAGATCTGAGCCACATCTGCATCCTACATGACAGCTTACAGCAATGCCGGATCCTTAACCCACTGAGTCAGGCAAAGGATCAAACCCACATCCTCACAGAGACAATATCAGGTCCTTAACCCACTGAGATACAATGGGAACTCCTATAATGATTTCCTCGGTTTCCCCTTTTTTATGTTTCATATTTTTGCTCTAGATTTATGTTTCATGGTTACCATGAGGTTTGTATAAAATATAAATAAAATAGTCCTTTTTTCTGTTGATAGCATCTTATCTCACTTTTCTCTATGGGTTCCATCACTATCCTCTTTTGCTTTTATATTTCTGTTGCCTCAAATTATCCCTTTTTATGTTGTGATTTAGTAGCCAAATTGAAGTAGCTATAGGTGTTTTCATTTCTTTTTTCCTTTTTACCTTGATAGCATAATTGTTTAAGAACATAATTTATATAGTTGCAACTTTCTGATTCTATTTATCATCCTCCTAAAATTTTTGTGTACTTTTACTTTTTCATTTTTTTTTCAATTTTTAAAAAAGTTTTACGTTATATTGGAGTATAGTTGATTTACAACATTATTAGTTTCAGGTGTACAGCAGAGTGATTGAGTTATACATATACATTGCCCTTTTGTTTTAGATAAAAGAGCTCCTTTCAACAATTCTTGTAAGACAGGGCTAGTATTTATGAACTCCCTCAGCATTTTGGTTATCTGGGAAATCCTTTATTTATCTTTCACATCTGGAGGATAATTTTGCTTGATAGAGTATTCTTGGGTGTCAGCTTTAATCTTACCTTATTTTGACTGTGTCATTCCTCTCTCTTCTGGCCTGTAGAGTTTCTAAGAAATCTGCTGGTAGCCTAATGGGGGTTCCTTTGTAGATTACCTTTCTTTTTTCCTTGGATTTCTTTAAAATCCTTTGTCATTGAAATTTTTTTTTTTTTTTTGTCTTTTTAGGGCCGCACCTGTGGTATATGGAAGTTCCCAGGCTAGGGATCGAATTGGAGCTGTATCTGCCAGCCTGCACCACAGCCATGGCAATGCAGGATCTGTCTGCCATCTACACCGCAGCTCACAGCAACGTTGGATCCTTAAACCACTGAGTGAGGCCAGGGATCAAACCCACATCCTCGTGGATACCAGTTGGTTTATTACCACTAAGCCACAACGAGAACTTCACTCGTCATTGAATTTTGATAGTTTTAATATGTCTTAGAGATGATCTTTTTTGTTGTTGTTGTAGTAGTGAGGTATTCACTTAGCTTCATGGACTTGAATACAGTTCCTTCCCCAGGTTTGGAAAGTTCTCAGCTATTATTGCTTTAAATAATCTCTTTGTTCCTTTCCCCCTCTTTTCCTCTTCTGAGATACCAATTATCCTTATGTTGACCTATCTAATGAAGCTAGTTCTACTTTTCAAATTGATCATTGACAGAACTGTTTTGATACCAAAACAGCATTACTGTTGAACAAAGCACCTCAGATTCTCCCAAATATACATGCTCTGCAACTGGTATTACAGTTTCCAAAATAGGTCTAATCATTCCCAGACTTAGCTTTACCTTCAAATATCCTATCCCAGTTACAGTTCCACATGCATAGAAGGGGAATTTGAACAGAATGAGTGGTGGATAAAATAACTAGGGTGGGGGTCCCTACCCAAAGAAGAAACATTTCTGAGAAACATAGGGATAAGTGCACAGATGAGAGGCAACTCACACTGCTTGAGGGAATCAGGGAGACAAAAATTAGGATCTGCAGGGTGAATGGAATATTGACAAGCAAAGAAGTAGCAGAGAGGAAGAAGGAGTTCTGAGATGAAAGAATAGCATGTACTGAGATGAAAGAATAAAAGAGAGGGTATTTGATTCAGGAATCCTGCAAAGTTGTTCAGTACAGCTGAAGAAAGGAAAAGAAAGAGATAGATTGGGATGAGATGGGAAATAAAGGAGAGTAGAAAGACAGAGACAGTAGGAATGTCAAAAAATGCATGTTGAGCAGTATGCAAGTTGATTATGTGCCTTTCCTCCACTAAATCTTCACTATTAGCCTGAGTGAGCATTTATATACATATTACAAAATTGGAAGGCATTAAGTGGCAGATTTGAAATTCTAGACCAGCTCTGCCTAAAATCAAAGACCACAGTCTTCTTTCACAAAGTCAGTGTTGCCTCAAATGGGGCAATGCAAGCCACGGAAGGTAACCAACAGGTCATTACTGGTACATGGACAAAGTTGTGTTGGTTATTCAATTGTAATATATGTATTATTTTAAAAATTATATTTAATCTACATGCAAGCCTTTATGGGAAATGAACAAGAGCATTTCCAGGGCATAGACCAATGGGAAAAATCCCTTAAATATCCTCTAAATACGACACTTCTTTTTCAGATGTTCCTCATGGGGCAACAGTTGCCCGATTAAAAGCCCACATGCTCTGATACTTCACACTTACACACAAAGTTTATATCTTCTCTCTTCTTTCCCCACCACTTACTACATGTGTATTCTTCACTTCACTAACCACACTATACCTAAGTTTCCTAATCTATATAATGAAGGTAATAATAGGAGCTAACATGTTGCATTGTGATTAAGACTAAAAGACTTAAAAGTTCTTAGAAAAGTGCTTGAAATATGCTAACACCACAAAATATATTTTTAAAACTTCAACAGACAAATCAATCATTTCCATAAAGATATTCCCTTGGACACCACCCCATGTTGGGTCCAAAGCTAGAACATGAGTTAAGTTGGGGATTTTCTGAATTATGGGACTCTGGGACTTTAGAATAAAATAGTTGTAGGACTGAATTCTGGCTCTACCACATCTTATATAGGAAATAATAATGCACACACTGAGGAAACAAGGTGAAGATCAATAAACTAGCTTATATAAGACACAATTACGTTTAAAATCCCCTGCATTTCTTATAACTTAAGTTTTCAAAATTTTGTCATGTTTTGTTTTCATTGTAATTATATCTATGTCAATTAATCTTTTATATAAAAATATTGGCCATATAATGAAATGAGCTGTGTAGCTCTGACAAAAACCCTAGTGGAAGTATAAGAACTACTGAGGAACAAAAAAATATTGCTCAAGTCATGATGTATATGGGTAAATTTGCTAGTGTGTGTGTAGGTTGAGGTAAAAAAATATGTGAGAATTCCACATTCCCTAATACACAAAGATCTCACATACAGTTACACATGGCAGATGGGATCTGTTATACTGTTTCTTAATTAGAAGGAGGTCAGGAGTTCCCGTTGTGGCGCAGTGGAAACGAATCCAACTAGGAACCACGAGGTTGCGGGTTCAGTCCCTAGCCTCGCTCAGTGGGTTAAGGATCCGGCGTTGCCATGAGCTGTGGTGTAGACTGCAGACGCAGCTCGGATCTGGCATTGCTGTGGCTGTGGCGTAGGCCAGAGGCAACAGCTCCGATTAGACCCCTAGCCTGGGAATCTCCATATGCCGCGGGTGTGGCCCTGAAAGAACAAAAGACCAAAAAAAAAAAAAAAATAGAAAGAGGTCTACTTCAGCCAAGACATAGAAGCAACCTAAATGTCTATTGACAGAAGAATGAATAAAGAAAATGTGGTACATATATACAATGGAATATTACCCAGCTATAAAAAAGAATGAACTTTGGCCATTTGCAGCAACATGGATGGGCCCAGAGTTTATCATACTAAGTGAAGTTAGTCAGATAGAGAAAGACAAATATCATATGATATCACTTACATGTGGAATCTTCAAAAAGGATACAAATTAGCTTATTTTCAGAACAGAAACAGACTCACAGACTGAAAATAAACTTATGCTTACCAAAGGGGACAGGTAGAAGGGAGGGATGGACTGGGGGTTTGGGGCTGGCATATGCACACTGAGATATATGGAATGATTGGCCAATGAGGACCTGCTGTGTAGCACAGGGAACCCAATATTCTCTGATGGTCTATATGGGAAAAGAATCTGAAAGAGAATGGATGTATGTATATGTATAACCGAATCACTTAATTGTACAGGAGAAAATAATCGCAACATTGTAAATCAACTATACTTCAAAAAAACTTTAAAAATGAAGTAAATAAAATAAAAAATAAAAATACAGATTTTGAAAAAAAAGAAAGAGGGCTATTTCTCTGAGTGTTTTTACTATAAATTAATTATTCAATTAAAAATCTATTGGTATCTACTGTATTTCAAGAAGTGTCCTGAAAGCTGGATATGCAAAGGCCAGTCACTCAAGGCCCGAACTTTCAGAGATAAAACAACTCAGTGAAAGAAGTAACCATATAAATGTATAGGTCTTAGAGGATAAATTACTTATTCAAAGTCACAGAACTAGTAGTGGTGGTAATAAATGATCTACTCTGGTCCTACCAGTCTGTGGTTCCATGCAATTGTTCTAAACCAAGTTTTCTTTTATGATGTTCTCTGTTTTAACTTATCTCACTTCCCCTGGCTCTGTTTGCCTGTAAATTGTTAAAATATACACATAGTTAATAGACTTGGATCAGGAGGCAGCTTCTAAGACAAGATTGCTGGACGCCTCTCTGTATTTTCCTGGTGTTTCCCCAGAGAAGAGTTCTAGAAGTAAGGCTCTGCTTATCTGCAAGTGGTACAGGGATCTAAGGCAGGCCTTTAACTTTCCCTTTCTGACATAACAGCTGTTCCAGGGGAGCTTCTTTCTCATGGTCATTTAAGGAGTAATGACAAAAAGAACAGCTCCAGTTCTCAAGCTTGAAAAATTATCCTTGGGAGTTCCCATTGTGGCTCGGCTGTAACAAACCTGAGTATATCCATGAGGATGCAGGTTTGATCCCTGGCCTTACTCAGTGGGTTAAGGATCCAGCATTGCCATGAGCTCTGTTGTATGTCACAGAGGTGGCTCGGATCTGGCATTGCTGTGGCTGTGGCGTAGGCCAGCGGCAACAGCTCCAATTAGACCCCTAGCCTGGGAACTTCCATATGCCACATGTGTGACCCTAAAAAGCAAAAAAAAAAAAAAAAAAAAAAAAAAAAAAAATTATCCTTAGCAAGGGCCTCCAATGCTTCCGACATGTCCAAGCTGTCTAATCCTTTCTGATGTATAAGAATGTCAGGTAGTTGGAACCCAGGATGGCTGGTTTCAGCATAGATCCTTTGAACTCTGACCTAGGTTTCCGAGAGATGCTACAACTTTGTGGGTCCCTGGATTTGCCAAGTGTCCTCCTGTGTTGGCAGGAATATGACTTTGTTGCCATGAGTGACATCTATATCTCAACAACTGAAGCATAAGCCTGTTTCCACGGTGAATGGGAAAAGGCCCACTTTTGGACTTTAGCAGGCCTGCATGGGAATCCGCTTAACTACTTAACTACTTCATTTGCCTAACTCATCTCATCCTATTTCTTCGACTGTAGAAGGGGAATAATAATATCTTTCTTACAGGTCTTTGGAAAATAACAAATGTAAAGAGTTCAGTACTCGGTTGATATTCAATAGAAGTTATCACAGAAATGATATGTTTATGTGTTCTTTTATATTGTTGAGCTCCTTGGGGCATGGACCCTGTGTGAGTCACCTCTGTCTTTCAAACTCCTTCTGGTTTAAAATAAAGTCTCAGTGAATGTTTGTGGAGCACAGCTGACCAGGCCTCAGTGTTGACATCTGAGAAACAACTGAGCATTTCAACTCTGATATTTTGCAGTTCTGTATACAGGCACCACCCCCACCCCTTTTACTGCGCTTTGCAGATATTGCATTTTCTACAAATTGAAGGTTTGTGGTAACCCTGCATCAGGACAAGCCTATCGGTGCCATGTTCCACCATCATTTGCTCATTTCACGTCTTGGTGTCACATTTTAGTAATTCTTGTAATATTTCACAGTTTTTCATTATTTCTATGACGTGCTGAAGGCCCAGATGATGGTTAGTGTTTTTGGCGATACAGTATTTTTCAATTAAGTTATGTACACTATTTTTTAAGACATAATGCTATTGCACACTTAACAGACTACAGTATAATATAAACATAATTTTATATACAGTGGGAAACCAAAAAATTCATGTGTGACTCACTGTGATATTCACTTTATTGTGGCTGTCTGGAACTGAACCTGCAATATATCTCCAAGGTATTCCTATCAACTTCTTATATTATAATGCTGACACCTATCTCTGTTATATTCAAAGTAAATGCTGCTGTGCGTAACTCTCTTGCCATGATGATTTTCATCTGTGCTGCTGAGCTACATGGGACTAGGGCTTAATTGCAACATTTCTGGTCCTCAAATCCAGACAGAGAAATATGCAAAGGCTGAAAGATTTGTGTTCTTACAACATCTGCTCTCTTTTTCTTTTCTTTTTGGCTTATTTATTTATTTATTCATCTTTTTAGGGCCGCACCCGCAGCATATGGAGGTTCCCAGGCTAGGGGTCAAGTGGGGGCTATAGCCACCGGCTTACGCCACAGCCACAGCCACAGCAACATGGGATCTGAGGCGCATCTGTGACCTACACCACAGCTCATGGCAACGCCAGATCCTTAACCCACTGAACGAGACCAAGGATTGAACCTGCTTCCTCGTGGATACTAGTCTGATTCCTTTCTGCTGAGCCACGATGGAAACTCCTTTCTTTTTGGCTTTAGTGGGCAGCAGCTTAATCTCGGATTTTAGTTCCCAGACTAGGGATTGAACCTGGGCTGCAGTGGTAAAAGTGCTGAGTCCTAACCACTAGATCACCGGGAAACTCCATGCAACCTGCTCTTTTTTTAAGAGCAGAGAAATATATCCAAGAATCACCTCAGCACACTTCCCCTCAGGGTGTGTAACCACTGTGGCATATAGCTTCCACTCCAATGGCTCAGACGAGAAAGATGCTCAGATTCTTTTATTATTTTGGAGAGGTCAATGACACCCAGTGCAAAGGGCATGGATAATGTTAATGATAATAATGTGTCTTTTGATTTTCTGAGGATGAATGAGAGAAAATCTCATGCTTAGCATCTGGAATTTATGTAGACAGCCAATGAATGATAAGTGAGACACATATAAAAAAAGACAAAAGACGAATACCTTTTTTTGTGTGTGTTCAAAGTGGTAATAAACTAACTATGGGGAAATAGCCATCAGATCATTTTGTGAATGTCTTCTAAAACCAGTCTGGGAGAGGTTTCCTCTGAAAAAGAAAAATGGTCTGCTGTTATACGTTCTAAATGAAGGTGGGTCTGGGGGCTTAAAATGAAGATACTGTAGAATTCCCCCTTCTTAGACTGAGTTGAGGGAAAAGGTTCCCAGAACTCCATTTTGGGCTGGTAGTAAATGTGCCAGGTGGAAACACTCCAAGAAAATCCTGGTGGTGGAGGTGGTGAACTACCCCTGGCCATTTGGAGGCAATCCGGGAGCAAGGTAGGAAACTGGCATAGTGAGAGGTCCCAGAATGGATCTGAGGTCTACGAATGGTTATAAGTCCTAGTATTTGTGTTATACTTTTCCCGCATAGTGCAAGAAGTATCAATAGAATCTCATTAAATATTACAGCCTGGTTTCTGCCGTGCAGTGGGAAATCTGATAAAAGTTCCAAATCCATGTCTGGAATAAAGGGGTAGAGGTAAGAGAGCAGGATCCCCTCCACTGAGGCCTGAGCGCTGATGGCTGAGACAGTCATCAGCCTGAAACCAAAATGCCCTGTGGAGGAATATCATTACAGTCAAAAGTGGCAGAGGTATAGTGGTGTAGCAGTAAGGCAAGAAGTCCAGAGTAGATGGAACCCCAGGGGACTTTTTTTTACCATCCCTAGTAAATCTGATTCCTCAAACCAAATTATTAAAAGGACTCCTCAACTCTTTGATCAGGAAGATAGCTTTTGTTTTCTTGCTTCTGTCATTTGAACAAGGGGAGAATTTACCGTCAGTACAGATAAGCCTTGTACAAAGGTTAAAAATGACTTCACCTTTTAGTTTAGTTTTGGCTCTGTTAATCCAAACCTAGATGACAGACTATGAAAAAGGTCTTCAGGGTAGCAAGAACTGGTGATACCCAGGATTTCAAGGAAGGTCCTAGGCTCTGGAGATAAACATTTATGTGGTGAAAAGAATGGTTCCAGTGCTAAGCAGCTGAGTGATCTGGTGATTGTTACCAAACTTCTGGAAGCCTTACTTTCTTCACCTGTGGAAGGAGCGGACGATGGCACCTAAGTGAAAATGTTGAACTGGAGCAGATTTGGTGAAATAGTCACTCTCATAAACTGCTGGTAGTACTGTGAAATTGTTCAAAGTTTATGGAAGTGAGGCTGCATCAAAGATTAAATATGCAGAACCACTGAATCAATGATGTCTCTAACAGTTTATTCTAGAGGAAATAAATGGACATATGTACATACATGAGAGCAAAAGATCATTCACTAGCACATTGCTATTAACATGAAAAAATGCCCTAAATGTCCACTGTCTCAGTTTAAAATTTACTAACTTCCTCTGGGATATAGTTCCTGACTACACTTACACAAGGTTATTTTCCTCCCTTCCTAGGAAGGTCCTTCCCGGGGTTAGTTCTGAGTTGGTCTGCTAAGGTCTTGCAGGGGGCTTCTGGATGGTCTGCAGAAGGCGCTGTACCTGAGGAGTAAGAGAGTTGTGGGGTTGGAACCTTGGGCTCTGGGGTGTGCAGGTCACCTTGAACCTCAGCATTTACACCTAAGTTTAGCTTACCTTCAGTCAGCATCCTCCTTCCTTTCTACTGCCTTGGTGTCTCCACTCCTGTACCTACGCACCAGCCAGGGCCCCTGCAGGAATGTTCTTTCTAGAAAAAGTGCTCATTAAGGCTTTCATGGAATGTGCTCCTGTTTAGCAGCCCCATGCTTGCCAGCTTGCCCCTTCAGAGGGATCCATGCACTTAGGGACAAAAATCCTACTTTCTTTTGTTTTCCTGTTTCTGACTTTGCCTCCCTCCTCCTTTCCTGGGCTCCCAACCTCTCCTTTGCTGACGTCTTCTTCTCTGGCTATGTGAGTTTCTGAAAGGAACTGTGTATCCAGCTTCTCCATCTCTGGCATCATCCTGGACACAAGAGGAGATTGAAGAAGAGGAAGAGGGAGATGAAGGTTGGACAAAAAAGAGAGGAGGGAAAGAAAAGAAGATAGGAGTGAGGAAAAGAGAGAAAGAGGAAGGAAGGGAAAGAACAGAAGTAGGTAGAAGAGGGGAAGGATGGAGTTGATGGACAAGGTAGGGAGAGGAGGGAAGGAAAATGGAGCAAAAGAAGCACAGAGAAAGATAAGGGGAAGGAAGAGTGTTGGGAGATAGAGGAGAAGTAGAGAAACAAGTGAGGGAAGACAGAGGAAAGGAGAGGGAGGATTTTGTACAGGGGAGAAGGGGGAGAAGGAAAAGGAAGTAGAAAAAAGAGCTTAGAAGAGGATGAATAGCCTGAGAGGAGAGGAAGAAAGGAAGAGTTAAAGAGGAGAGAAGAGGGTTGTATGGAGGTATGTGGGGGGATTTCCATGTCTGAGGATCTCAGTTCGTGCTCCCCAGGGAAAGCTTCCCCAGGTGAGGTCTGAGTCCAACCCTTCCCTGTTCCCCTTGTGAGGGTGTTCCCTGTACACCTCTGGCGCTTGCGCTGCAGTTGTTGGTGTTGTTTGGAAGCTGCCTCCAGGAACTCCTTTGCTTTCCTGTTCTCTTCCTCAAACAGCTGCCGGTGGTGGTGAGGAGGTAGCCACAAGGGTTGGGGGTCATCTGTCCACTCCCCAACTCCTCCCATCAGCTTCCTTCCATTCTGCTGTGGAAGAAGAGCCTTTTGCTGAGTGCAATGGCCCTTCTATAGAAAAGATGGTTCAGCTGATGCTGCAAATCCTCCTTCATTTGTATCAGCTTCTCTGTGGAAGTAAACAGGACAGGGCAGGGGCCTCTTACCTCTGAGCTTCACTTTCCTTTCCATTGCTTTGCATCAGGAAGATCTTCAGTGTCTCTATGGGGAGAAGGACCAAGGAAGCTCTGTGAGAGCTCACAGGAAGAATCAAAGTTGGGCAATTAGGTGGAAGATGTCAAACTAATTTAAAGGAGTGCTGGTTCTGTGCCTCCATATCCCACTTCCAGAGTCCCTATTGTATAGATTTGACTCCTAGAAGACAAACCTGCATTTAATGAATCCATCCTTTTGGCCTTGGCACATAATAAGGGCCCTGGCACAATTACCACATATTTGCATGAACTGAACAGAATCCTCAGGTGCTACAGCAGTCTGTGTACCTGTAGGTGTTGCTCTCTTCCACCAGCTGACACACTAAGTATCTCTCAGAAATGGTCAGTTTGTTTGGTGATCATTTAGCTTGGTCACTGAGGCATCAGGTTTTACACTACACACACACACACACACACACACACACACACACACACACACACACACTCACAAAAAATAGAGAGAGCAAAGGTAGGCTTCTGAGAAAATCCTGGGGTTCCCATGCCCCTCGCCTATACTCCTGGATGATTATTTTCTCCAGGAAATGGTGGATGGAAGCTGGATGGATTTATGAATGTATAGGTAGATGAGTAAATGGTTGGATGGATAAATGAAGAAATGATAAGCTCATGGTTGATGAAAGGATGGTACATCAGATAGCTGAATAGACAGATGAAAAATGGATTACTGGAATGATTATGGATGAATAAGTAAATGACTGGATGGATGTTTGGATGATCAAAAGTACTGGAAGATAGCTGGTTGGATGATGGTATGAATTTTTGTATGCATGAATGATGGATAACTGGATGATGGTTAAGAGATGTACACTTTAATGGATAGATAAACAACTCTGTGGATGATTGAATTTGAAGATGGTAGGTAGACAGATGGATGGATGATGAAATGGCTGGGTGGACAGATAGAAGGCTGCATCAATTTGCAATGAGTAGCAAAGGGTGGAAAAATGGAAGGGTAAATGCATTGGATAATTTGGATGGATAGATAGGTGGATGGGTGGAAGACTGGGTTGAACTGATGGCTGATAGGATGGACAGAGAGATGGTTAGTTGAATAGGATACTGCCGCTTTTTTAAGTTCTTGCATGGTTTTGGCCTGTTTGGCTCCCTACGTATTTTATATCTTTCTTACCCTGGTTTCTTTTTGCTGTTTCATTAAGAGAAGCTGATTAAAAATAATAATCCTTCATCTGACTAGGAATTTATTCCATTCATTTGTTCCATAAACATTTATCCAATGTCTATACTATGTGTCAGACTTTGAGCCTGGGTTGCTAAAAATTCAATGAACAAAAAAAGGGATGATTAATTACCATTAGGGAAACAACAGTCTAGAGAGAGAAGATACTAGGTTCTTTATCATACAAATAACCGTTATTTTTATGAAAATAATAACTATCAGTGTTTCAGGCAAACGGAATGGCAAAATTAATGGCTCTGAGATTTTGGTCTTCTTTTTTTGTCTTTCTAGGGCTGTAGCTGTGGCATATGGAGGTTCCCAGGGTAGGGGTCCAATCGGAGCTGTAGCCGCTGGCCTACCCACAGCCACAGCAACGCGGGATCCGAGCCACGTCTGCAACCTACACCACAGCTCACAGCAATGCCAGATCCTTACCCCACTGAGTGTGGCCAGGGATTGAACCTGTATCCTCATGGATGCTAGCTGGGTTCGCTAACTGCTGAGCCATGATGGGAACTCCGACTCTGAGATTTTGGAATGTGACTAGTGAATGTCTGGGAATAGTGCGGAGATAGCATTACTGGAATGAACTCAGCCAAGGGAAGTGGTAAAATGGAGAGCAAAAAGGGCTAGATAACATCTGGGCTGCAGCTCATGGACAGGACATCTGTGTCTACTGAGTGAGGTGGGTGATAGGAAGAGGTTTTATTATAGGAGGGATGTGAATTGAGTTACATTTGAACAGGATTCATCTGTCTACTATGGGGAAAATAGCTTTTGAGTCATGGCTAGAGCAGAAGCAGAGAGACAGAGAGAGAGACATATAGACACAAAGAGGCAAGCTATTACATACCTTGCCTTTTCCTCAAAACCTCCTCCAGGTGCAGCTGCTCTTGATTCACTGAAAAAAAGCAGTGACTTCAGGGACCAGATCCTACCCTGCTCCCCATAACTCCAACTTCTGGAAAGGGACTTGCTTGATATCACACAAAAGATTTTGTATACACCTAGGAGAGACCTGAGTGTCTTCCTTCTATCCCATCTCCTTTGCCTAGTAAACATCACTCTGAGACTAACCCTTTCCCTGTGTGTGCCCATACTCTCTGTAAATGCCAAAAGGCCGAGGCATTTACAAATGGCAGTGACAGTACGGTTCAGAATGACCATGGTTTTGCACAAATTCTACATTGCATTAGAGAGAGAGGATAACAAAGACATGACTATATCAAGTCGGGTAGGGATAAGGGCTATAGGGGGAAAAATCAAGAACGGTAAGGGAAAGAGGAATGAACAGGTGAGGACTGCTGCTATTTTTTTCAATGGGAAGAGAAGTTAAAGCCTCTGTAAGGATCTGAGGTTTGAACTGAGAGCCAAATTACTACAGGCAGTAGGAGGACATCTAGATTATCAAGGGTGAAGAACACTACAGGCAGAGGGAACAGAGTATAAAGTCTCGAAGGCGAGCATGTGCTTTGTGAATGTATCATTGTCATCTCAGTGGAGGACTGGGACTTGAAAGGTAGAAGTTGAAGCCAGAGAGGTGGCAGGACACCCAAGTGGGCCTTGGGGACCACATTTAAAAATGTGCATGTCTTTGGAGAGAGAGAACAGAATTTGTGGCTGCCAAGTGGGAGGGAATATGGGAGGGAAGAATTGGGAGTTTGGGGTTAGCAGATGCAAACCATTATACATAGGACGGATAAACAACAAGGTCCTACTTTATAGCACAGGGACTATATTCAATATCCTGTGATAAATAATAATGGAAAAGAATATGAAAAAGAATATATATATATATATATATATATATATATATATATATATATCTGAATCTCTTTGCTATACAGCAAAAACTAACAGAACATTGTAAATCAACTATACTTCAATAAAATAAATTTTAAAAATTTAAAAAAATGTGTGTGTCTAGAACCCAGGGTTGAGGGAAGACAGTGGGATTTACAATTTAGACATGCCGTGCAACTTCACTGTGTTCTTCTCACTCCACTTACATGAGCCTAATAACTTCTGTTTGGACTCCCAGAGGGCATGCGCCTCTCTCATCTCCTTACTGGCTTTCTGTTTCACTGGGTCAGAGAAGAGAAAGAGAGATATTGGGTGAGCAAAGTGCCCAACTCTGCTTCCTTTCAAATTACTGCATTTCAAATGACTTGACAGACACTCCCAGATCATACAGAGGAAGAAAACAGAAGCTTCAAAGACCAGGCCCTTCTCTCTGAGCTAAGTCAGCCAGCCAAGGTCCAGGAGTTCATATTTTTGAAACTCCTTAACTCGGTTAATCAAGTCCTCAGTCCTTGGATCCAGGCTTTCTGCCGCAGAGGGAATGGGAGATTGAGATGAAGACGGCCAGCCATCTGAAGTAGGTAGAGACAGGGTGAGTGCTTACATAGTGTCTGTCCTTCATTCGACACACGTTTATTATCTCTTGCATCACAAAAGATGTGCAGGACCGTTATGGGCTTCTGCTATGAGTGGCAGAAAAGGATAGTGAACGGAAAAACAAATCACGATATTTGACATCATGTAGGTAACTGTGTTGTAAAGTAAAAATAATAACACAAGGCATCGGAAAATAGAAAGTGAAGATCATCAGTGCAAGGCTTGGGGGCTAAGCTTGAGGAAAAACATTCCAACTGTCCCTGGGCCCTTTACCAACTCCCCAAGAACTTCTGGGCCTCAGGTACTCAGTTTTTCTGTAAGCCAGTGTTCAACCTGTGGGACAATTACAATTACTTACAATCCTACCTCTGAGATAGGATTAAAAAAACAAAACAATATAAAACATGAAAATACAAGGAAAACATATCCTATCCATCAAATTTAAAAGAATCCAAGGCTTTAAAATGCTCAACTAATTTTCTAGACTACACCCTCAACTCCTCCCCAGATTGGAACTAGTTGTCCTCATCTCTGCATCTGCCCAGGTCCAAGCCCACAGAACCCATCAAAAGTCCACAGTTACAAGCATAAGCAATGGATTTTTCACTAACTGCTTTTATGACATTTGGATTATGGAGCACTTTCCAAGGTGCTAACAATATCTTTGAACATCACTACCCCTGGGGCATTTTGTTTTCCTGAGGTTTGGTGGTTACTGTGGTTCCTGTCCTGTGGTCTCTCCACCTAATTTTTGCCCAGGCAGCAGGCCCAGTGTGCCATTCTCGGAAGAGGGCCCAAAATGCCTACTTATCTGGTTTTGGCTTACTGACCACAGCGCTTTAAAATGGGAATGAACTTGGCAGAATCCCTTTACCCTAGTTCTGCTGTGGGCTCTGGCCTCATGTCATCTCTGTCATGTCATCTCTGTGAATACAATACAACAGCAAAAGGAAGAAGAAAATCCACATACATGGTTTTCTGCTCCTTGTATATTAAAAAAATGTGGTGAGTTCCCTGGTGGCTTAGCAGTTAAGGGTTTCACTTTGTCACTACTGTGGCTCAGGTTTGATCCCTGGTCCTGGAACTTCTATATGCCATGAGTGTGGCCAAAAAAATGTGGGGAAATATATATATATATATATATAAAATATATAATACACCCACACTTCTCCATCATACCTGTATATATATAAAAGTATCTCTGGGAGGATACATAAATTATCTAATAACAGTTGTTACTTATCTGCTTGTGGTGAAAGCAAGTGGAAGACAAGAGTTTAGGGAAATCACTTGCCATTTCTCCTATCTAACTTCTTAAATTCTGAGTTGACTCAAATAATTAAAATTTAAAGTAAAAAGCAAAACGGGATAATTTCCTGAAATGTAAATAGTGAGGGCTCTGAATCATGTCCCCAAACCCCAGAACCTGACTTAGGCACAAAGAGACACATGACCTTGTTTCAGCTTTTCTACCATCTCTAGAAGCTCTTCTAGAAGATAGATCTTCTTTGAGCTGGACTCCCTGTGGAGGCAAAAATCAGAATTATATGATCTTCTGAATGTGAGAGAGAAATGAGTAAAGGGCCAAACCCATCTGGAAGTAGAGGGAAGGGACTTTAGTGGACTTTTAAAAAGAATCCCAGATTCTTGGTATTTCAGATCCAAAGAGCATCTCTAAAAATTAAAGGTATTAGAAGTCCACGACTTTATTATAATGGTCAAGAACATTTCTTAATATCATCTCAAATGTAAACCTATACAAATATTCATGACTGTCCCAAAAATGTCTTCTTACAGTTGATGGGTTCAGCCATTTCTCAGTGTAGGGTTGGCAATGGATGTGATCTCCAGCTCTTTTTACTACCCACCCTATTTCTAGAGTCAGTCACAAGTTATGGCTTAGTGTATTCTCATGTATTTCCCTAGGATGGTGTCATTATTATGTGATATCTGATCAAGATAGCAGAAAAGATGTAATAAAAGATTTTAAATTATAGTGCTTAAAAGGGAGTATAGAGGAATTGATGAAAACAAGAAGGGCAATAAGTCAGTGACTGTTGAAGGTACAAGGGGCTTCATTATATATTATTCTCTCTTCTTCTCTTTGAAATACTTTAATAAAATTTATAATGGAATATCCTCTGAGGGATGGAGTAGAGTTACGGGAGGTAGTTACATCTTTTTGCAATGTCCTTACCTTCTATGAATAGCGATTTTAAGAAATTATTTAAAATGAAATGCACTATGTATTAATTCTATAGGGAAAATATCATAACCTAAAAATATAGAGGAGTTCCTTGATGGCCTAGCATTTAAAGGATCCAGCACTGTCACCGCTGTGGCTCGGTCATTGCTCTGGTGCAGGTTTGGTCCCTGGCCTAAGATTTTCTGCATGCTGTGGATGCAGCTGATAAATAAATGAACAAATAAATAAATATATGAAAATAAAGGGAAAATGTTTTTGTGATGGGGGCCTTCTTGATTAAGAGATTCTTAAATGACTCTATGTAATATGGACACTGGTTTGAAGAAAAAGTGCACTTTTTAATCCCACTTTTAAAAGGGACGGTGAGAACAAAAGAGGAATCTTTATATAGGGACTGCTTGAAAGATGATGATATTGGAGAGTTGTTATTTTATCAGTTGTGACAGTAGCATGATTCTTCATGAGTAAAATGTCCTTTTATTTAAAAAGAAACACGCTAAAAGATTTCAGAGGAAATTGAAAGGCTTTCTATAATTATTTACTTTTAAGTACTTAAAAATAGTAGTATCAAATATGGTAAAATTAACAAGACTGAAATCTAGTTGATAGAAAATGGGGATGGTGGTAACATGGTTTATCAACTCTCTTAATCTACACTTAAAAACAGAAAAACAGGATAGCAAAACTAAGTATTACCCTTAACAACATTTATAATAAAATGTGATGATAAACTCTTCTCATAGACCTTAATACACATAGGTGGAGATAAACCACTAACAGACACAAGAACCGTGGGCATCTGTGCGACAGTAAAAGAAAGAAGTAATGGCACAGCATCTGATGGACCTCATACAAGAGAACAACAAGATAGCCAGCAGATATTCAGTGGAAAGTACGGTAAGTCAATTTAGGGAAAGCAGCTGAAAGTGATAGTGTTTTTGCCCTCTCCAATAATGGGTGAGTGTAAAGGCCCAAGGTAAAGACTGGGGGAGGAGTTTTAAACCACAAGCCTGTAGGAGGCAGCCAAGACAGTCAAGAGGAAGACCCTGAGCTCACTTCCTCTCACAGGTACACCAAAATTATGACTGTTTACAGAGCAACTATCTATGAGAATGACCTGAAGACTAGCTGAAAAGATCTTCTAAGACAAAAGATACAAAGAAGGAAACACAGGAGATAGGTAGGAGGGGAGGAGATGCAGTATAGTCAAGACCCATACTCCTGGGGTAGGTGATCTACAAATGGGAGCATAATTACAACTGAAGAGGTTTTCCCCAAGAAGTGAGGGATCTGATCTCCCCAGCCCTGAGGTCCCGCACCAGGAAGACAAGCCCCCAGAATATTTGGCTTTGAAGGACTGTAGCACTTACTTTTGAGAGCCAGAGAACTATAGGAAACACAGACTCTGCTATTTAAGGGCACACATAAAATCTCACATACTCCGAGATCCACGATAGAAGCAGTAATTTGAAAGCTGTTCAGACCCACTTGCTGATCTTGAACAGCTTTCCAGAGAGGCAGGAGGCAACTGGGACTCATACTGGAGACACAGATGCTGGCAGCAGCCATTTTGGGGAGGTCATTCTCATCATGAGTAACTGGTATTGGAAAGAGCCATTTTGGAATCTTCCCTCTGGCTTATTAGTTCCAGAACTGGCCCTGTTCACTAGTGACTGGTCAGTACTAGTCTTGGTATGACTCAGGCCTAGCAGCCAACCAGGAAGGGACTGAGAACCACCCACCAGCACACTGGCTGCCATAGGAGTCCCTAGCCCCCAGCTTCCCTGGGACACAACCCCACCCACTAGAGGGCCCAGGAACCAGACCCACCCACCATTAGGCTGGCAATATCCTCAGGAACCCCTGGAGCCCTACAGCTAGCCATCAGGACCCAGCTACACCCACCAGAAAGCTGACACCAGCTCTGGGACCCCTGAGCCCCTGTAGCCACCAGGACTTGGATGTGCCCACCAGTGGGCCAACACTAGCCCCAGGACATAGCATCACTCAGCAGTATACAAGAACAAGCCCCGGAACCCCCTGGGCCCTAGTTCCGCCCACCAGCAGGCCATCACAAACTCCGGGACCCTTAGAGCCCAACAGCTAGAGACCCCAGGAACCGGCTTCATCTACCAGTGGACTGGCATTAGCGTCTGACACCCTAGACCCAAGCCCTCCCCACCAGTGGTCTGACTTCAATTCCAAGATCCCCAGGCACCACAACCAGAGACCCCAGGATATGGCTCCACCCATCAATGGGCCAGTACTAGCACCAGGACCTAACCTCATGCACCAGTGGATGGGCACAAGTCCTGGGAATCCCCGGGCCATATCCCTGCCCACCAGCAGGTAGACAACAGCTTCCGGACCAATACAACCCCACATCCAGCAGTGTTAGGACAAGGCCTATCCACAAGCAGGGCAATACCAGCCTCAGGAACACCTGTGACCCAGCCCTGCCTTCTGGCTGGCCCACACCAGCTCCAGGACACCTTGTGCTTCTCAACCAGTCACCCTGGGATTTGACTTCACCAGACAGCATGTTGACAGCAGCTGTGGGACCAAGAGCCAAACCCCACAGCCAGCCATGTCAGGAACTAACCCCACATACTAACAGGCTGACACCAGCCCTGGACCCTCCCAGTCAATGATCCAGCCTACCGGTAGGCCAACACTAACCCCAGGACCCCTGGCACTGCAGACAGCCATGCTAGGACCAGGTCCTGCCCATCAGTGGCTGGCAACTTCCATACTAGGCAAGGCCTGGAAACCAACCAAATTAGGGGCAGTTATGCCCACCAGAATGCCCAGTAGTCAGTCAACCACAACAGAAGGATGCACGCATGCAACCCACATAGAGGGCACACCTAGAGCATATAGCTCTGGTGACTGGAAGGGAGTGTCCTCATAGGAAGTTTCCTACATAGGCCACATATCCAAGATGGGGCAATGTATCTGACCTAACTAATGCATGGAAATAAACACAGAGAATTAGGCAAAATGAGGCAACAGAGAGATGTTCCAAATGAAGGAACAAGATAAAATCCCAGAGGAGGAACTAAGTGAAGTGGAAATAGACAATCTACCCAATAGAGAGTTCAAGGTAATGATTATAATAATGCTCAAAGAACTCAAAAAAAATGGATAAACAGCATGAGAAGTTAGAAGTTTTTAGCAAGCAGAAAATATAAAGAACAATCAAAAGAAATGAAGAATACAGTAACTGAAATTAAAAACACACTATAGGAAATCAATAATATATTAGATGATACACAGGAATGGATTAGAAAGCTAGAAGACAGAGCAGTGGAAATCACTGAGGCTGAATAGAAAAACAGAAAAAAAAATGAAAAGAAATGAAGACAGGTTAAGGGATAACATCGAGCATGCTAACATTCACAATGTAGGATTCCCAGAAGAAGAAGAAAAAGAAAGGGGGCAGAGAACATATTTGGAGACATAATAGCTAAAAATTTCCCTAACATGGGAAAGAAAACATACATTCGTGCCCAGAAAGCAAAGAGAGTTCCAAAGAGGATCAACCCAAAGAGGTCCACATCAACACATATTGTAATTAAAATGGCAAAAATTAAAGTCAAAGAGAGACTGTTAAAATCAGGAAGGGAAAAGAGACAGGTCACATACACGGGAACTCCCATAATGGCATCAGATGGTTTTTCAGCAGAAACTCTGCAGGCCAGAATTGAGTGTGGCATGATGTGAAGTGATGAAATGGAAAAACCTGCAACTGAGAATACTTAACAAGGATATAATTTGGATTCAATGGAGAGATCAAAATTTTACAGAAAAGCAAAAGGAATTCAGCACTACCAAATGAGCTTTACAAAGAGTGTTAAAGGGACTTCTCTAAGCAGAAAAGAAAAGGCCACAACTAGATATATGAAAATTATGAAAGGAAAAATATCATTGGTAAAAAAAATATAGTAAATATATATATAGTAAAGGTATCAATCATGTATAATGCTAGTAGGAAGGTTAAAAGACAAAAGCAATAAAAGCATTTATATCCATAATAAGTAGCTAAGGGATACACACAACAAAAAGATATAACATATGATGTTAAAAACAATTAAAATGCAGGGTTGTTAATATGCAAAGAACTTAAGAGATGAGCAACTTACATTAATGAAATATATATGTTGCTACACCCTGATATAAAATTAGACAATGATATCACAAAAAAGAAAATTACAGGCCAATGTCACTGATGAACATAGATGCAAAAATTCTCAACAAAATACTAGCAAACTAAGTTCCCTGGTGGAGTAGAAGGTTCAGGATCTGGTATTGTCACTGCTGTGGCTTGGGTTGGTGCTATGGTGCAGGTTTGATCCCTGGCCCAGGAACTTCTGCACACTGTGGCCATGGCCAAAGAACTGTCAAAATAAAATACTTTAAAAAATAAAAATAAAGTGATTAATAATGATATGGCCAATAATGGGTTAATACCTAAATTATATAAACAGCTCAAAATACAACATTGAAAAAACAAATAACCTGATTAAAAAATGGACAGAAGATGTGAGGAGTTCCCACAGTGGCACAGCAGAAACGAATCCGACTAGGAACCATGAGGTTGCGGGTTCAATCCCTGGCTTTGCTCAGTGGGTTAAGGATCCGGCGTTGCTGTGAGCTGTGGTGTAGGCTGCAGACGTGGCTTGTATCCCGCGTTGCTGTGACTGTGCTGTAGGCCGGCAACTATAGCTCCAATTCGACCCTTAGCCTGGGAACCTCCATATGCCACAGGTAAGGCCTTAAAAAAAGTCAAAAAAAAGGACAGAAGATATGAATAGTCATTTTTTTCTGAAGAGGAAATGCAGATGGCCAACAGGCACGTGTAAAGATGCTCAGCTCTGGGAGTTCCCATTTGGCTCAGCAGGTTAAGAACCCAACTAGTATCCATGAGGACACAGACTCCAACTCTGGCCTCACTCAGTGGGTTAAGGATCCAGCGTTGCCACAGGCTGTGGTGTAGGGTGCAGATGCTGCTCAGATCCTGAGTTGTGGTCGTGATGTAGACCAGCAGCTGTAGCTCTGATTCAACCCTTACCCTGGGAACTTCTGTATGCAACAGAAGGTGTGCCCGCCCCCCTCAAAAAGCTCAACGCCATTAGTCATCAGGGAAATTCAAATCAAAACTGCAATGAGATATCACCTCCCACTCGTCAGAATGTCTATCATTACAATGAACACAATAAATGTTGGCAAGGATGTGGAGAAAAAGGAACCCTCCTACACTGTTGGTGGGAATGTAAATTTGTGCAGCCACTGTGGAAAATAGAAGGAAGGTTTCTCAAAAAACTAAAAAAAGAACTACCATATGACCCATTGTTTCCACTCCTGGGTAAATATCTGAAAAAAACAAAAACACTAATTTAAAAAGATACATGCACCCCAATATTCATGGCACCATTACTTACAATTGCCAAGATATGGAAGCAACTTAAGTGTGCTTCAGCAAAAGAATGGAAAAAGAATATGTGATATATATCTAAGATGAAAAACTGCTTGGCTATAAAAAGGAATGAAACTTTGACATTTGCAACAATGTGGATGGACTTGGAGGGTATTATGCTAAGTGAAATAAGTCAGAGAAAGACAAATATTGTACGATATCACTTTTATGTGGAATCTAAAAATACAACAACCTAGTGAATATAACAAAAAAGAAGTAGACTCACAGATATAAAGAACAAACTGGTGGTTGGTGGGGAGAGGGAAGAGGAGAGAGGAAATATAGGGGTGGAGATTAAGAAGTACAAACTATTATGTATAAAATAAGCTACAAGGATATATCGTACAACACAGTGAATACAGACAATATTTTATAACTATAAATGGAATATAATCTTTAAAAAGTATGGATCACTCTATTGTATATCCGATATTCATATAACATCAATTATACTTAATTTTTTTAAAAAAGAGAAAGAAATCTTGCCATTCACGACAACATGATGGACTGGCCATAAACTATATTATGCTAAAAAAACAGTTCAGACAGAGAAATACAGATATTGTATGATCACCTATGTGGAATCTGAAAAACAAAGCAAATGAACAAACATAGCAAAACAGAAACAGAGTCATAGATACAGAGAAAAAACAAATGCTTGACAGAAGGAAGGGTTGTGGAGGGAAGACAGAGATTTGAGGGAGATTAATAGGTACAAACTTTCAGTTATAAATGAGTCATCCACAGACAATATGTAGTGCATAATTATGTAATATCTTTGTATGGTAACTGGACTTATTATGGTGATTATTTTGAAGTGTATAGAAATATTGAATCACTATGTTGTATTCCAAGAACTAACATATTGCTGTAGGTCAATTATACTTCAAAAACAAACAAACTCATAAAAAAGGACATCATATTGTGGTTACCAGAGGCCTGGAGTAAGGAGGGGGAGAACTGGATGAATACTCAAAAATGTTCAAACTTTCAGTTATAAGATAAATAAGTACTAGGGATATAATATACAACATCATAAATATAATTAACACTGTTGTATGTTATAGGTGAAAACTGTTAAGAGAATAATTCAAGCATTCTCATCAGAAGGAAAAAAAACAATAAACCCTAAATCTCTAGCCAAAGAAAAAGGTGTTTGACTATAGCATTTGCCAATTTCTCCTCCCATGCCCAATTTCAGATTGCCAAAGTGATGTCACTGAAATCAGACTTGAGAAAAAATGCAAAAGAGGACATCATAATACTCCCACTGTACAGACACAAAGGCATGAATAATCACAAAAGCATAATGTAAGATGTAAATAAATACAAACTTTTATATGCCTTACTAACTTCAAAATACATGAAGCAATATCTGTTAAAACAAAAAACAGAAACAGAAAAATTTAATTTTTACTCAGAGATTTCAACAATTATCTCTCAATAAAACAACCAGGCAGAAAATTATGAGTATGAAGAAGACTTGAACAACATAAGCTAACTGAAATTTACAGAATTAACAAACATGAGCTAGTCAAAATCACAGAACATTGTATTCACAACAGCAGAATACTTAAACTTTTGAAGTGCTCAAAGAACATTAACCAACATAAACCATATTTGGGGCCCCAAAAAAGTCCAAATAAATTTAAATGTATTCAAATGATACACAGTGTGTTTTAAGGCCACAATGGAAAGAAGTAGAAAATAATATCAGAAAAGCACTCAAATATTTGATAATGAAAAAACACAGTTCTATATGACCCATGTATCAAAGGAAAAAAAGGCACTGAAAAGTGTTTTAAACTAAATTAAAACGGAGATACAATCTATCAACATTTGTGGGATACATCTAAGGCAGTGCTTAACGGGAAATTTTGGCCCTAATACTTATAATAAAAAGTAAGAAAGATCTCAAAACAAAAACACAAGCTTCCACTTCAAAAAAAGCAGAAGAGGTACCACAGAGCTACAGTCATCACAACAGTATGGTAATGGCACGAAAGTAGAAATATAGACCAATGGAACAGGATAGAAAGCTCAGAGATAAAACCATGCACATATGGTCAATTACCCTATGACAAACGAGTCAAGAATATACAATGAGAAAAAAACAATCTCTTCAGTAAGTGGTGCTGGGAAAACTGAACAGCTACACATAAAAGAATGAAATTGAACATTCTCCAACACCATGCACAAAAATAAACTCAAAATGGATTAAAGACCTAAATGTGTAAGACCGGCTATTACAAAACTCTTAGAGGAAACATAGGCAGAACACTCTTTGACACAAATCACAGCAATTATCTTTTTGGATACACCTCCAAGAATAAGGAAGATAAAAACAAAAATAGAAAATGGGACATAATTGAACTTAAAAGACTTTGCAGAGAAAAAGAAACCATAAACAAAGCTAAGACAACCCACAGAATGGGAGAAAACATTTGCAAATGAAACAACTAAGACAAACAACTTATAAAACTCAATATCAAAAAAACACACAACCCAATCAAAAAATGTTCAGGAGTTTCCTCTGTGGCACAGCAGATTAAAGATTTAGCATTATCTCTGTGGTGGCTTGGGTTGCTGACGAACACAGGTTCAATCCCTGGCCCAGCACAGTGAGTTAAGGATCAGACATTGCCACAGTTGGCGAGGTTGCAGCTGTGGTTCAGATTTGATCCCTGGCCTGGGAACTTCCGCATGCCCCTAATGCAGCCAAAAAAGAAGATCTAAATAGACATTTCTCCAAAGAAGACATACAGATGGCCAAAAAGCACATGAAAGGATGCTCAACATCACTAATTATTAGAGAAATGTAAATCAAAACTACAACGAATTATTACCTCACACTGGTCAGAATGGACATCATCAAAAAATCTGCAAACAGGAATTCCCGTCGTGGCTCAGTGCTTAATGCATCCAACTTTTAAAAAGGATGGAGTTGGAGTACTTATTGTACCTTATTTCAGGATACAGCTACCATACGTACCAGGACTGTGAGGTATTAGCATGAAGATGAAAAAGAGATCCATGGATAAAGACAGATCCAGAAATAGACCTAAGTATGTATATGGACAACTTATTTTCAGCAAATGGGAAAGACAATTGAGTGGAGAAAATATAGTCTTTTCCACAAATAGCGCTGGAATATTTGGATACCCAAAACCCCAAACCAAACCAAACCAAAACAAAAAAACCTTGGAATCATAACTTGCAACACACAGAAAAAAAAAACTCAAAGTGAATCACAAGCCCAACATTAAAACATGGAGCTAGAGTTCTCATTGTGGCTCAGCAGATTAAGAACCCAACATCCTCTCCGTGGGGATGTGGGTTCGATCTCTGGCCTCCCTCAGTGGGTTAAGGATCCAGCAATGCCACAACCTGTGGCATAGGTCGCAGATGCAGCTCAGATTCCACTTTGTAATAAAAAAATAAAATAAAAACATAAAACTATAACATTTTCAGAACACTCAAGAAAACAGGAGAAAATCATTGTGAACTTTGGTTATATAAAGACTACTTAGATACAAAAGCAAAGTGGGATCCATAAAACAACACTCTGATAAACAGTACTTCAGATTTTAAAAACTGTTCTTAAAAAAGACACTTTACAAAATGAGAAAACCAACTGCAGACTGGGAGAAAAGCTTCACAAAACATTTATCTGATAAAGAACTTGTATTCACAATGCAAAACAAATTTTCAAAACCATAACAAGCAAACAAAGCAACCAATATAAAATAGGCAAAATGTTTGATCAGCCATTTTCCGCATAGAAGATAGACTGATGGCAAATAAGTACATGAAAAGATGCTCAATGTCATTAATAGCTAGGGAAATTCAACTTAAAAACACAAAATATCACTACACCCTTATTAAAATGGCTAAAATTAATAATGATGGCCACGCTAAGTATTGGTTAGGTTGTAGGAAAACGGGAATGTACACACTACTGGTGGAAATGTAAAATGTAAACATTTCAAACGGTACAACCACTTTGAAAAACTGGCAGATTCTTAAGAAGTTAATCATAATCTTAGCCTGCTACCCAGCGATTTTTATCTTAGGCAATTACCCACAAGCAAAAAAACTATGTTTATAAAAAGACTTTTGGCCAAATATTCTAGAAGCACTACTTGAATAGACAAAATCTGAAAATAACCCAAATAAGAACACCTGAACAAATTATGGTATATCACACAATAGTTTACTACTCGGGAGTAAAAAGAAATGAGCTATTGATGTAAAACCATGGATGCATTTCATAATGATTATGCTGGTGAAAGAAGCCAGGCTAAAAAATTCATATCACATTGTTCCACTTTAAAAAATGTCAAAACTTCAAATTGGTCTATAGTGATAGCCCATCGGTAGTTACGGATGGGGGATAAGGAAGAGAGTGGATTACAAAAACGAACAATATGAGTGTATTCTTTGTTGTAATTGCGCTGATGGTTTTTTGGGTGTATACATATGTCAGAATTTATCAAATTGTAGGCTTTAAGTGCAGCTTATTTTATGTCGACTATACTTCATTATAGCTGTTCAAAAATAATCTAAACAGTGGTTATTTTGGCTTCAATTAGTTTATTCTCTCCATTTTTCATAATAAAAAGCTTAATATGCCATTATTTAAAATTCTTTAATTTTGTCCCTCACGCCTAAGTCTGTCTCTGCCGGGTATGAAGTTCAGACCATTTTCCTTGCCTCTCGACCAAACTTGGCACCACGGCCACTCAGCCTCCTTACCTCCAGCCTGATCGGTCAAGTCCATTGCTCCTGAAGGCTCCAATTCGGACGTTCTCGAAGTTTCTGTCAGGATCCAGGTTTCTTCTCAGGGTCCTCTCGCGCCTTTCCTTCTCCTCGGTTGGTGATTGAACCAAAACACAGGGGGTGCGTGCTCTGAAGCCCGCGCCTGCGCAGTGCACTTCCGGGTCATCGTTAATATCAGAAGCCCAGGAGCAAGAGCAGGGAGTGGCTGATCTAGGCAAGTGGAGATTATCTGGCGTGAGGAAGAGAGAGCCAGGTGTACAGGCTTGTGGTTTGGGACAACGTAAGAACAAGATTCTCTTTTGAAATTGCCTCAGGCAGGCTGTGGGCGATGGTCTTTTTTACATCTGGTTCTCGTTGCCTAAGCAAGCGCAGTATTCTAAATAGAGTATCCAGTTCATCCAGAACTGCCAAATGACTGCCAGACTTTAGCAGGCCATGGATAGTTCAAGCTAGTAATCTGCTCAAATGGCAAGTATCTGATGCAGGGTCTGAGGATAGGCTGTCCAAGAGAAAAGGCTGGGAGGTGTGGGGTGGTGGAATCGGGGGCCGGGGAGGGGGGCCCAGGGCGGGGAGTGGGGCAAGGGTTTACCAAAGGCAGAAAGAATTCTCTCTGCGGGGCATCCAGCACCACATGTGGTGTACAGACATTCTGAGTCCTTCCCCACATTGTGTCCAGACCCTCAGAAAATGCACTCCTCAGTGTAGAGGCTCCAGACACAGGACTCTCTAGCAGTCTTTCTCTTCTACCTCACAACAGGGTGCAGAGATAAAGGGTCAAAGCTGAGGCCAGTCCCTCTCCAGCTTGCTTCACATAGTGTCAGATTTCAGAGATACATGCATAAGTCATTATAGTGGGTCACTTCTGAAAAACAAACAAAAAAAAAACAGGCGGAGAAGCATAGAGCCACTGCTATTGTATCTTCACCCAGTTGGTATTTGTTCAGCAATTATGGAATACAAGGCCAGTTCTAAGAGATTTACCTACCCAGGTTGTCCTCATCCATATTAGGTGTGTAATACCAAATGAGTGAAAATGTATAAGATATAATGATACTCAAAGAGAAATATCAGGGTAATACTAGTCTCAAAATAGTTTCAGTGTTTCCTCCTCTTCTGTTTTCTGGAAGGCATCATGTAAAATTTGTGTTAAATATTTTCGGAATATTTGGTAAATTATTTAATGAGACCAGCTGAGCCTGGGGATTTCTTTTTTGTGAGATTTTTTAAAATTAAAATTATCCCTTTTGGTTTTATTAAAATATAATTAATATACAGAACTGTATAAGTTTAGGATGTACAGCATAATGATATGACGTATACTTCATGAAATGATTACCACAATCATCTCATATAGATACTAAATAAAAGAAATAGAAAAATGTTTTTCTTTGTGATGAGAAACTCTAAGGATTTACTGTAACTAAGTAGAACCTTGCACCGTGCCTCCTCCCACCCCCACCAAGTACAGAAGCCCTCCGTGTCCCCTGCCTCTTGTCTGTAGAAAAGCCAAAGTCTCCTAGGCCTCCCTGAGTCACAAAAGAGCAGGGTCAAGCAGTTAATCAATCATTAGGACAGTAGAGTCACAGACTCAGTGTCTGATGCACATTCCTGAGTTGTTTTACAGACACTATAACTGCTACCAGAGGGAAAAAGCTAACTGCACGATGACCAGACTGTAGCCATGACATAGGCGGCTCCCTCTTAAACAGTACAGAATCTATGGCTAGCACAATTCCAAGAACTGGCCTTAAGAGAATGGAATTAACACTGTTGCTCATAATAATCCATATCTTTGTGGAAATAATTGTATCTAGTTCTGCCCATATATGTAAAAAATGGGCAACTAAAACTGTCAGCTAAGAGATGCTTCAAACCCATGTTGATATATATTTCACTCTAAGTTCTCAGTGCCCTTTCTCAATGTGAGGCATTTACAGAAGATGGACCTTCATTCCTAATCCCATAGAAATGGAGTAATATCTAATGGGGGTGGGGAGGTATTTGTAAGTGGCTCTTTGCTGGAAACTGCCCTCAGCAGGAAGCCCCTTTTCTTGTCACTTAAACAAAGCTGTGTTATAACTAACCTTAAACCAGGCACCCCCATGCTCTACTCATCTCCAGCCCAAGTACATCTTTTGATCACACAATACCTTACCTTAACCTGTTGGTTCTTTCCATAGATCAAAGAAGTAGAAATGAAGAATAAGTAATTAACAGCTTCTTCTTCAGTAATCTCGTGAACAAACTGTGTGAATAAGATAGCATCTAAAGAAATATCACGAGAAATAGACAAGCCTGCGCACAGTGGGAGATGGTTACTAGTTTAACCTCCATCTCAATGATTAACTGAGCTTACTACCCTTTTTCCTTTTAAAAACTTTGATAACTGAACAGAAATTTCAGAGTTGGCTTTTGGGGAGCATCAGTCTATCTTCTCCTCAGATGGCCAGCATTCTGATTAAAAGCAATGTTCCTTTCTACCAACAATTGCCTCTCAGGTAATGATTTTGGAGCATTAAGCAGCCAGACTTGAGTTGGATAACATTACCCTCTTAACAATTTTCACATAGAACATACAGCAGTGTTAATTATGTTTATCACGTTGTACATTGCATTCCTACTTTTTTTACCTTATAACTGAAAATATGGAATGCTTCACAAATCTGTATGTTAACCTTGTGCTAATCTTCTCTGCAGTGAAGTGAGCTGCTGAGGTGAGCATTGTTGGTCTTCTTTTTACTCAGTTATCAGAGTTGTTTATATATTCTAGTCACAAGTCATTTGTTGGGTATATGTTTTGCAAATATTTTTCCCAGGCTCTGACTTGCTTCTTTATTTTTTGACAGTGTCTTTGGAAGAGCAAAAGTTTTTAATTTTGAAGTTAATTTATTGATTTTTTCTTTCATAGTTTTTGTGTGCTATAATCAAGAAATTTTTGTGAAATTCAAGGTCATTAAGATTTTCTCCTATGTTTTCTTTTAGAATTTTTGTAATTTTACCTCTTTAAATATTTTATTGACGTATAGTTGCTGTACATTATTGTATAGGTTACAAGTGTATAATATAGTGATTTGTTTTGGAAATGATACCAAAAACACAAACAAGAAAAGCAAAAATATACAAGTGGATCTACATCAAAATAAAAAGCTTCTGCTTTGCATAAGAAACAATTGATGGAATAAAGAGCCAACCTATGGAATGGTAGGAAATATTTTCAAACAAAGAAGATAAGGGTTTTATATACAAAATATATAAGCTACTCATACAACTCAATACACAAATAATCTAATTTTAAAATGGGCAGAGGACCTGAATAGACTTTTTCCCCAAAGAGAATATACAAATGGCAACTAGGTACATGAACAGATGCTCTACATCACTAATTATCAGGGAAATGAAAACCACAATGAGATATCACCTTACACCTGTTAGATGGGCCATCAACAAAAAGACAAAGAGATAACAAGTGTTGGCAAGGATGTGGAGAAAAGGGAACCCTTGTAAACAGTTGGTGTACAGTTGGTAGAAGTATAAATTGATACAGACACTAAAAAAAAAAAAAAAATATGGGGAGCTCCCATTCTGGCACAATGGAAGCTAATACAACTAGTATCCATGAGGATTCAGGTTCAATCCCTGGCCTCACTCAGTGGGTTAAGGATCTGGCGTTGCAGTGAGCTGTTGTGTAGGTTGCAGATGTGGCTCAGATCTGGTGTTGCTGTGGCTGTGATGTAGGCCGGCAGCTGTAGCTCTGATTTGACCCCTAGCCTAGGAACTTCCATATGCTACAGGTGTGGCCCTAAAAAAGATAAAAAAAGGCAGTATTGAGCTTCCTCAAAAAATTAAAAATAGGACAATAGTGTATGATAATATGATCCAGCAAGCTCACATCTTTGTATAATTCTAAAGGAAATGAAAACAAGATATTGAGGAGCTATACTCACCTCCAAGTTTATTGAAGCATTATTCACACTAGTCAAGATATGGAAACAACCTTAATGTCCATCCGTGGATCAATGGGTAAAGAAGATGTTATAGATACACACAATGGAATATTATTCAGCCATGAAAAATGAGGAAATTCTGCCATTTGCATCAGCATGGATAAAACTTGAGGGCATTATGCTACATAAGTCAGACAGAGAAAGGCAAGTACTATATTATCTCACTTATATGTGGAATATAAAAACATCTATATGTGGAATCTAAAAACATCAAACTCATAGAAATAGAGAGTAGACTGATGATTACCAGGGGCTGAGTGTAGGTGAAATAGGGAGATATTGGTCAAAGTGTACAAAGTTTCAGCTATAAGATGAATAAATTCCAGAGAACTAGTGTGCAACATAGTGATTCTAGTTAACAATACTATATTGTAAAGTTGAAAGAGACTATGAGAGTAGATATTGTTTTAGCCATAACATCACCAACAATAAAATGATAATTACATGAGTTGAAGGATGTGCTAACTAATCTTATTGTGGAAAAACATTTTGCAACATAATAAGTCATCACATCGTACACCTTGAACTTATACAATCTGTGTGTCACTTATAGCTCAATAAAGCTGGGGAAAACATAAAAATCCCCCCAGAACAAAAGAGGAAACACAAACATTAACAATATAAGTCCCCCCAGAACAAAAGAGGAAACAGTAACACTAACAATGTTAGTCGCCCAGACTAATCTTGCAATATTTTTATTTTGCCATCTGATCTGTGAAAAGATGTAATTCATTATTGTTGTTTGTGGTTTCATTATTTCTTTATATGACCATTTATATTTATAATTAATGCTTCTAATAATATTCTGTGTTTATTCTTAGGCATTTAGCTATTGGTTTTATTGGATTTGCTAATTAGCTTGCATAAAATCATTATGTATTTATCTTTTTGTATACATTTATATACATGTCAAATATTTGCTTCTAATTTAGATATCATAGTTTTTTTAGTTATAAGATTTCTTTAAAAATCTTTATGTTGTCAAATTGATATGTCTTCTCCTTTATGATTATTTTTATTTTCTTTAAGAAATCATTCCCTATCTCTAGGTCATAAAATTAATCTCATATTTATTTTATAAAAAATACTTATAGTTTTGGAGTTCCTGTCTTGGCGCAGTGGTTAACGAATCTGACTAGGAACCATGAGTTTGCGGGTTTGATCCTTGGCCTGACTCAGCGGGTTAAGGATCTGGCGTTGCCGTGAGCTGTGGTGAAGGTTGCAGATGCGGCTTGGATCCCGCGTTGCTGTGGCTGTGGCGAAGGCCCGCGGCTACAGCTCCTGTTAGACCCCTAGCCTGGGAACCGCCATATGCCGTGGGTGCGGCCCTAGAAATGTCAAAAAGACAAAAAAAATTTATAGTTTTAATTTCACATTAAGCTATTTAATCTATCTTGGTTTTATTTTTATGAATGATATGAGAGACAAGCACATATTTCTCCTTAATTAAATAGCCTATTTTTCCATTAAAATAAAATATTCCAAATTTTCCCTGTTGAGTTAGAATGCCATGTTTTTCAAAAACAAATTTCCATTTGTGCATTAGCGCATCTGCTTCTAGAAGCCCTCTTTTCTCCTACTGATGCAATTTTTTATTATGCACTCTTTTTTAAATTACTGGAGCTTTGAAAAATTGTTGTCAACCTACCCACATTATTTAACTTTTTTTTTCAGATTGCCTTGTCTTTTTGTCTATTTTTTATGACAGACAAATTTTAAAATTGTCTTGTTAGCTTTTTTCTTAAAGTTATTTTTAAAAATTGTTGGGATATTGTTTAGGATTGTCTTGAATTTATGGATTAATTTGAAATACCAATCCATCTCAAGAGACATGGTGTATTTCTCAATTTATATATCTCTCTTTTACAGCCTATGGTAATATTTTATGCTTTTCTTCTTGTAGTTCTTGTATATTTCCTATATGATTATATAAAGATAGTGTGTGGATTTTTGATGATTACAAATGTGTAGAATGACCCTTGCTATTTGATGATACAGAAGTCTTGCTAGGTTGTTTAATTTCCTTATTAGCTCTAAAAGTTTATTGGTGGCTTCCTTTGGATCACCTAGGTAGAAAATAAGTTCATATCTTTTTTATGTGCACTTATTAATGGCTAAAATGTCCAATACTAATAAATAGTAATGACAATTGTGGTCATAATTGTTTTGGATATTAAGTATAGTGATTGGCTTATCTTCTTGATACATTCAGCTTTTTCTGTGGTTAAGAACATTCTCTTCTAACGGTTATTTGTCAGTAATAAATATTCGAAGTTCTATAACTATTGAGATTGTTGCCCACACTATTTCCATTTTCTTACCTCCTAATCCTCTTCAATCCACTACAAAATAAGTTTTAGCTTCAGCACTGTGCTAAAACTCTATTTACCAAGGTCCTCATTGGCTTCCATGTTGTTAAATCAACTGGACACATTTAAAAAGGCCAAGATTTGCTTTGCCCATCTTAACTGTGTTGACCACTCTCTCTTTCTGCAAATATTCAGTAGCTTGATTTCCACTGACCTAGGTGTAACTTTACTTCTGACTAGTATTTCTCCTCTCATATGACAGCTCCACTTCCTCTAACTAACATTTAATTGCAGAAAATGTTCAGATCTAACTCCTCTTCTCTCTTCAGTTTGCACTCCTGGATTATTCAAGAACTCCCATGTTTTCTGTTGCTAAATAAATGTATGTCTATGAAAATACATTGTGCACTTAGAACTGCTACCTCATCCTAGTCAGGAGTATAATGAGTGGGTTGATTAAATGACAGATAAATTTTCAAGCTTAGTAAGTGCTACTAAGTGCTGGCTAAAGCCCTTTGGGCAGGAAATTTAAATCTTTCCCAGAATATGTATCTTTTTAGATGAGAGTGAAGTATTGGCCTTTGATGATTACAAATGTATAGAATGACACTTGCTGTTTGATGATATAGAAGTCTTGCTAGGTTGTTTAATTTCCTTATTAGCTCTAAAAGTTTGCTGGTGGCTTCCTTTGGATCACCTAGGTAGAAAATAAGTTCATATCTTTTATATATGCGCTTATAAATACACATACCACATACTAATCAATCCATCTATAAAAGAAGCTCAGTATTGTGCCTCCTTCTTCAGCTGTTGATAGGAGGGAACCAATGTAATGAATTTGCCACCAAATTGCCAGTTGGTTTCCTTGAAGAATGGTGCTGTCTTGGGGTCCTGACATTGAAGTGTTACTGACTGGTTGGATATTCACAGGTGAGAGTAGCTAGATAAACAGTGATATATAAGAGGCCATAAATAGCCTCCATCCCTGCTACCAAGGCACCCTTTATTCTTATGCCATTGTATAGGAACTGGGATGTTTGATGAAAGAGGCTAGATGATGGCATTTGTCTACTTGGTTGTTCAGTGCCTCGTATGGTGGATGCTCTGTGGTTTGTGTTAACCTGTGATACTAAGAGTTGTTCATTTCATGTACATTCCCCTATTATCCACCCACATTCATCAAACCCCAGAATTCCTTGTTACCAATCTTCTAGTCTTTTTTGTTTCAGGCCCCTGACCAGCCAACCAAAACATTCACTACTGTCATGTGTCAACATAGTCTAACCTCAGGCCTCTTCTCTTTCTACACAAAGTGGATGGGCAGCTATATTTCCTGAAGCTCTGCCCATTGGTTGGATTTTACTTCTCCTCTTTCTTCTTAGGACAACCCTGAAAGTAATTCTTATGCAACTCCCATCCATTTTCAGCATGCCCTCACATACCACATACTAATCAATCCATCTATAAAAGAAGCTCAGTACTGTGCCTCCTTCTTCAGCTGTTGATACAAGGCTGCCCATGTGACCATAGATATGAACCTGGATAGAAAGGAGAACGGTACAAGTATGGTAAAATGAGGTTCTGGGTCACCTGCTCATGAAGCATACTCATGCCCTCTGGTCTTGATTTGGTTCAATCCTAGATATACCATTTCCAGTTTATGACAGATTGCTTCTAGGCCATCCTGACCTCAAGAATTAATACTTGTAATAGAAAGGTTCTAATAGAACAGGCATTCCTTGGTGTTCCATGGTCAAGTCTTTCCTGGGGCCTAGTAACACACTAAGTTGTTTCTTAAAAGGCTAAAATAAGTCTCTGTTTTGATGTCATGGCCCTGACTCAGAATCCCAGGGACACACCTTGTGATTCTTCACTGGGGCTTACCATAAGCCCCATACTGCACATTTTCCCACGCTGGCATCTCAAATGCCATAGCGTCTACTGAATCATATGGCCCAAGTAGCAGGACTGCTTGCATTACAACATGGTCTGGTTGCACAGCAGAGGACTAATTTAATAAGCAACTTTGCTTCATATCTACCTGTTGGATTAACAGAGACTCTGTTATTTCTCCATTCTGAAGACATCCTTTGCTCAATCTACTATCAAAAGTGCACCCTCCCATAAGTCTTCTAATTCCCACATCTGCTTCTTGAAGAACTCAGTTGGCACAAATATCATTGTCCTTTACATATGACTGCAAGCTTTTCTAATCCTCTTTTCTGATTGGAATATAAAAGAATGTTTTTTTCACTCCGTCAATGGTCGCATGCCATGTACACGTTCATTTGCTCTAATTATGATACCATGTCCAGGAAGACGGTTGTTATTCAGGCCATGACATTATTGAGTTTGCAGTAGTCAGCAATAATTCTCCAGGATCCATCAGGTTTTGCAGTGGACAGCCTGGTGAATTGAATAAAAATGTGATAAAATCTGTCACCCCTATATCCTTGAGAGTCTTAAGGATTTCACATTTTCCACTATTTCTCAGGGATGTGATCATGTTTGATTTACTAACCTGGCTAGGGTGAGGGAGCACTTTCAAATGTTTACATTTGCTCTTCCACATTGATAAGAACCCAATGTTGAGATTATGACAAGTATGTCTATCCCAATTTTACATTTGGGATGTGGGAGATTATCACTGTGTGAATCTTTAGATCCAAGGTACCCACTGAAGACAGACCTTGGCTACGACTCCATTTATCTCCTGGTTCCTGTATGCCCCACTCAAACAGTGGGGCTGCAATGACACTGCAGATCTCTAGGTATCAATGTCAACACAGACTTTGTATTCAATATCCTTAAAATGTCTGAGTATGACTTTTTCTTTAGTGAACAGGTATCCGAGCAAATGAGCATAGGTCCCTTTGGGAAAGAACTGGAAGAGTCCTTATTGTGTATATTTGTCATGTTGTTGTAGGGACACAGTCTCTTCTTTAATCAGTGTGTTTAAGGGTCTAAAAACTGACTTAGGTCTAGAAATTGGCCAAGGGTTACTTTTTTATTTGAATGACTGCCATCAGTGTCCTGGTTATCCATACTTGATTTATTCTGCTGGCAAAAGCTGAGTAACATCCCTTGTCAGATCTTTACCTGTTTTCCCATAGGGATTTCATATTCTATTAATCATCTGAATAACTCAGCTCCCTGGATGCCTTTGTGACTTTGACTATCATTATGATATGAACAGTTGGCTCCTGGTGGCTAAGAGCTGTCTCTTGCCTCTGTTGTTTCTGGGTCTTATACTTCCAATGTTATCAATGAGACAAGCTTTTTAACAGAATCTCCTACAGTCATGTATGTCCTTAGAGGAGAATCATTATGGAACTTATTAGTGATTCCAGTACCTCTCTCAGCAGTGTATTCTTTATGGCCTTAGTAAATGGTGTGTCCTCTGGGTTTTTGGTTTTTGCATGGAATGCCATCATCAGGGGGAGCTTCTGTTCCTACATAGTATATCTCAACCAGCATGTCCATATCCTTGAGCCCATTAATCCCTTCTTTCATGATATCCCACAATAATTCTGGCATTTCAGTTTCACTTAGCATGAATCATTATGTTTTCAATGCTCTGGGAACCATCCTACTAATCAGTTTGCACCATCTACTGGTATCATTACCAGTAAGTCTTGTATCGTGGGAGAACACTCCCAAGCCAACAAACTCATGCTTATATAATTTTAAGTTATGGCCCTTTTATCAAGCACCCTTACAATATGGTCCTATCCATATTCCCCTAATTCCTTTCAGTATATAAGGCTATGTTATGCATTCCCTTTGGGATATATGCCCTTTCCTTCCTAGTAAATTAGATTATGTCCCAGATAGGTTATGCTATGACTTAACTGTAGTTCCAAATCTAGTGATCAGGAGCAGAGGTGCCTATCCCACAAGTCAGAGTCCCAGTCTTGCCTTAGTTGGAGTTTTACTGTCTTTGAGGTACAGCCACTCTATTAAGTTCTGGGCTTGTTCTGCTTGGCTTTCTCTGCCTGTCACCACCAAAGTTGAGAATTTCTTTATATTATACCAAAGATGCCTTCTGGTTTCCACATTTGGCTTTAAGTTGTTCTCACTCTCAACTGTTCATGATCTTTCTGATAATCATCCGTGATGCTTACCAATAGCCATCTAATCCCTTTATCTTTAAAATTACTATTTTATTCATTAGTCTCAAACAGTATGCCTGCTACCACTTTCCATTCCATTGGTATACACTCGTAGTTTACTACCAATGAAAGTTTTAATATCTGGAGCTCTGCCTTGTTCCAGAAGCTGGCTGTGAGCCACGTATCATCAATGATGGGGTGCTTATTGCAAGCTAGGTGATGAGCGATCCAGCTTCAAATCCTATCTTACGGTTTGATATATCACATTTACACATTCGGTATAATTGCTACTGACTCAGACAAACTTTCCCTTATCCTCCTACACTAGGTCAGGACCTTGTGATAGCTCTCATAGTTCCCTGTACTTTTACCATGTATATTAATCTCTAGTTCCAAAAGTCATAGGTTGGGCTTACTGGAAACTGAGATTAAGATTGAGTTGAAAATGCAAGATGAGTATCACAGATCATTCCCTGTGAAGGTAAAAGAAAGGGAGTAGGATTGGGAGGAGTGATACATTAAACTGTGGTATAGATCCAACATAACCTTGGGCAAATATTGCCCATCAGAGTCCCCCCTGTTGGACTCAAGTAGCCAGACCTTTATACTTTTGTCTTGTTCAGTCACTGGATGTTGGCTACCAAGGGAAGGGTGTGATCTCAGGCATGGTGGCTTTCTGGAGCTGAGACAAACTCTGAAGGAACAGATATGTAGAGACTGTCTACTGTCGACACTCCCCATGTCTGGGCATCAAGTTCTTCCTTGAAAGGAGATCTGGGATACACATCTACATGTCTACCACATCAAGTCTTATAAGCTATGCTTCCTAAAGATTTCTTGCTCCTGTTCACCTCCTTACACCTCGTTTATCACTACCTTCGCCCAAGTCACTATCATCACCTGAGTACAATACTCTTCAAGCTGGTCTTCTTGAAACCATTTTTTTGCATCCTATCAATCCATTCTCCACACAGAAACCAGAGTGATCTTCCAACAATGCGAATGTAACCATGGCATTCCTGTGCCTACCCATTTACCTCAGGATGAAGGCTCAAACTCTTGGCACGTCAGTATGGTTTTGAACGATGATGCCTGGCCTTTCTCTCTCATGTTGTCTATCTACCTCCTACTCACTATACTCTAATTATACCGGCTGTATTGCTTTTTTCCTTCCAGTTTTATTGCGATACAATTGATTTACAGCATTGTATAAGTTTAAAGTATACAGCATAATGATTTCATTTACATACATCTTGAAAAGATTATCACAGTAAGTTTAATGAACAGCCATCATCTCATATAGGTATAAAATTAAAGAAACAGAAAAAAATTTTCCTCACAGGATTCTCATTTACTTTCTTAACTTTCATATATAACCTACAGCAAATATTAATTATATTTACCATTGTGTTGTGCATTTCATTTGTAGTATTTATTTATAACTGGACGTTTGTATCTTTTGACTACCTTCATCCAATTCCCTGTAACCGCAAATCTGATCTCTTTTTCTATGAGTTTGTTTTTGAAATATAATTGACCCACAACACTATGTTAGTTCGTGTTACAGAGAATAGTGATTTAGTATTTCTATACATTTCAATCTGATCACCACAATATGTCTAGTTATGATATGTCACCATACAAAGATATTACATAGCAACTGACTATATTCCCCACGAACATATTGCTTTTTATTCTAGCTCCAATAGGCACAGGTCCTTCCTGGCTCCAAGCCTTCCAAAGAAGTATGCTCTCAGCCTGAGGGGCACCTGCCAACTTCTTTCCCATTCTTCTTTGCCCTGCCCTCATATTTACCTTTCCACATTCAGTTTAATTGCCACTGACTCAAACAAACTTTCCCTGATCCTCCTACACTAGGTCATGACCTTGTGATAGCTCTCATAGTTCCCTATACTTTTACTGTGTATATTAATCTCAGTTTTAACCGGTCCCTGTGACTGTTTTAGTGTTGCTTTCCCAGATAGACTAAAAGCTCAATGAGGACAGAGACTTGATCTGCCTTGTTTACTTCTGTGTCCACAAGCGTACACTTACTAAAATATATTTGCTTCATTCCTTGACATAGAGCTTCTTAACACTTTCTTTTGGAGTTTTAATCTTGGTTCTCATTCTCATGTAATTTAATCAGGGCCTTCCCCGTGCTGGTCTATAGTTCTCTACATAAAACAATAATAGTATTATAACAAAAGTGATCATCAATAGATATCCCAACTTAAAAGTCCAGCCCCCCAACAGAACAATGATCAGAAAGTTTCCTGCAAAACTCACAATGGTCCACTCTCATCTTGCTCTGACTCTGTTCAAATGAATTCTCAATCATCTCTTTTGTATCTCAATATCTTTTCCAATTAAAGCAAATAAGCTCCACATACACATACATGAAATTATCCAGAGCCATTCTGTTAATATTTCTCAAAAATTACTATTGCAGTTTATATGCAAATATTCAAGTGGAAAAAACATCATTTGCTCAACTGCCTAATTTTACATTCTGTAATGCTTGTACCCACAACTACCATGAAATGCATAAAATTTCACTGTGGTAATAATATTCAACAACAAAACTAACAAAATTAACAAGAGCACCTAATTGCAGCTTTATTTTTCACTTTGAGCAGCTTCATCACTGTGGCATTTTTGCAGCTCTCCATAGGTAATCATAGCTTTTTGTTCTTCTGGAAAACCCTTTATGGAAACTAAGAAAGTCCCAATTAGAAATTACCTTCCTGCTTATCTACTTCAAATGCTATAGTTTGCATCTACTAGACCCAAACTCCCAGCAATGAGATCCTGCTGTATAGCACAGGGAACTATATCTAATCACTTGTGATGGAACATGATGGAGGATAATGTGAGAAAAGGAATGTGTGTGTGTATGCACACATATATACATATATATATAACTGGGTCACTTTACCCATACATCAGAAATTGATGGAACATTGTAAATCAACTATAATTTTTTAAAACATTAAAAAAAGAAATTATCTCCCAAGTGCTTGTAAATACCAAGATATAAGATATGCTTGTTGCTCTGCAGTCAAGCCTTGGCACATCAAACTTTCCGCCTATATCTGCCAACTCCTGTGCAGGAGTCAGGATTAATGGTGAATGACAAATCATTCCATCCCTCATAATCAAATGTTGCAGGGGACAAGAGAATTTTTACTACTTGTAAGAAAGAAAGGGAAGGATTACCTAATAAAGCACGAAATCTCTTTAAAAAGGTGTAAAACAAATTTCAGGAGTTCCCTCATCTCCCAGTTACCACATCAAAGTGAAAGTGGCCATCATTTCTGCAAAGCATGCACATACACACAAATTCAAAATAATATCTCTGACATTTATCTATCTTCTATCTTAATGAAGACCCAGTTCCTGATAGCATTTTGTATTGGAACTATCAGCCATGATGTTTCTTTATAATGCTAACAGTAGAAATATGGAGCTCATAAAAAAACTACTGACACACTTCTATAGTTTTGAATTGTTTAAATGCCTATGAAAGAGCAGACAAAAAGGAAGCCGAAAATGTATTTCACAACAATTTCTCACCTTAATAGTCACACTCAAATGCTCATCCCTCCCCACTATGAACACAGCTACACACTTTAAATTTCCTGAAATTTACCCAGTAGCGATTTACTCATCCAGTTAAACATTATTCTTTTTGTTTTTATTTGCCTAAGAAAATACTAGCCTCCCCAGAGCTCCCAGGTTCACAGGTAAAAATTATTCACAGGACATTTTCTGTGATGCATTATAGCTATCTGCTTGTGGATCCATTTCCCACACAAGCCTGAGAGACTCTGGAGTAAAAAGACCATGATTATTACATCTTTCTTCATCCTCAGCCCCCAGGACAGGGTCTGAACCAGTGAATTTTCTCTGCCTTTCTTTAAAGCAGGGATTCTTCGAGTATGTTCTCCTAACCGGTAGCATTAACCTTGCCTCAGAAGTTGTTAGAGAGATGCAGATCCGTCGGCCCTGCCCTAACATATTTCATCAGAAATTCTGGGGATTGGGGCACGAACATCTGTGTTTTATTTTTTTCCTGCTGCAACTTTGGCATATGTAAGTTCCCAGGCTAGAGGTCGAATAAGAGCCGCAGCTGCCGGCCTGCACCACAGCCATGGCAACACTAGATCTGAACCACATCTGCAACCTACACCACAGCTTGCGGCAACACCAGATCCTTAACCAACTGAGCGAGGCCAGGGATCAAACCCACATACTTAGGGACACTGTGTCAGGCTCTTAACCCACTGAGGCACAATGGGAACTTCAGGACATCTGTGTTTTAATAAGTTCTCTACATAGAGCATACATTCTGATGTATGTTCAAGTGAGAGAATTATTGTTTTAAGGAATGAATACCAAATCCCCAAACAATGAAAATTACGTAAAGGCTCTGATTTATTGAAGTGTTAGTGATATCACTATAGTTTTTACATTATAGGAATATCCTGTACCAGTTAAGATAAGCCTAATTACCAGGGCTACCAAGTATGCTAAACATATGCAGATGTATACTATAATCATGAATTACAAGTGTCATTGGAAAAGTATTAACTCTCCCTACATTAATCCACAAATTGAACATAATCCTATTCAAATTCCGAGATCTTTTCTGACCAGATTTGTGGAAGTTGACATCTGTTTCCAAAATTATCATGAAAATTCAAACCACAAAATGTAGGCAAAGCAATATGGAAAATGTTGAATAAAGCTGGAGCACTTACATTACCAGGTGTCATGAACTTTTATAGGACTATCATAATTGAGTCAGTGTGGTATTATTATGAAGAGGCATTCAATTGAATTCATTAATCATTCAACTGAATTCGTTAATCATCAGGGAAATGCAAATTTAAACCACCATTCATATCACCAGAATGGTAGCATGTAACATGGACTGTGGAGAATGTGAAGCAATCGTGCTGGTTGCTGTGAAACAATACATTGCTGGTGGGAAAGTATATTTGTAAAAATTTGTGTGAAAAAAACACTTTGGAAAACTTTGGGGGCAGGATCTACTAAAGCTGAACGTATGTGTAACCTATGACCTGGCAATTCCCATCAAGGGTGAAGAGGAGATGGAGAAGTGGAGAAGAGGATTAGTTATCTTAAAATCCATAAAAACAGACTGCACAATAGAAGGTAGGGATTTCAAATTGCCCAGTGAGAGAAGATTACCCTCAAATGCTTAAAATTTATCCTTGTCACGTGGGGTCATGGAAGTATCACTACCCAATGTGGGGGCACCTAGTCTCAAAGACTGTGATCTGGCAACTAGCTCATGAAGGAGAAAGCCCTTTTCAAGAGAAAGGACTTCATGGGGTTGTGCAAAAGAGCTCCAGAGTTATCCTCTTCTGTGGTTCATCAGGAAAGTAGCCTCTTGCTCCAAAATGGGTCTCCCTTCAGTCCCTCACACCATCAGAAAGGCCTTCCTTAAAAAAGTCCTTACTAGAAAACTGTAATTTGAAAAGATACATGCACCTCAGTGTTCTGCTAGGCCAAGACATGGAAACAACCTAAATGCCTATCAACAGATGAATGGATTAAGAAGATGTGGTATATATACACAATGGATATATACAATGGGATACTCAGCCATAAAAAAGAATGAAATAATGCCATTTGAAGCAACATGGGTGCAATTAGAGATTAAAATACTAAATCCAGGAAGATAGAGAAAGACAAATACCATACGATATAACATATGTGGAATCTAAAAAAAAAAAAGGATGCAAAGGAACTTATTTACAGAACAGAAACAGACCCACAGAGATAGAAAACAAACTTGCGGTTACCAGAGGTAAAGAGGGGAGGGATAAGTTTGGAATTTTTGGATTAACATATACAAATGACTTGTATGTAAAATAAACAACAAGGACCTACTGTTGTACCACGGTTCCCTGTTGTACCACAGGGAACTGTACACAGTATTTTGTGGTAACCTATATGGGAAAAGAATCTGAAAAGGTATGTGTGTGTGTGTTTGTGTGTGTGTGTGTGTGTGTGTGTGTGTGGTGTGACTTTGCTATATACCTTAAACTAACACAACATTGTAAATCAACTATATTGAAATAAAAGTAAATACAAAATTAAAGATTTCCTTACCACAGCTCCTAACAAGTTCCAAGCTTTCCACATCCGGACATGCAGGTGCCTACCCTCCACTGAGGACTGACTCAGGGTCAAGTAGAGGGTATCACACACAACCTCCTTCATGAAATACTATTTCAAACCCAGCATCCTCGTGGGGTGGACATCACTGCCTTTATTTTCATCGAAGACTTCAGAAGCTCCAATTTACAGCCCTAATTTACAGGGGCTTGGGGATGTACCTCAGCACTGAACCTGACCTATGCATGATACTGTGTATCCTCATTTATGAGAGTTACAGAAAAATGGATAACCTGTCTCTGAGATGCATGGGTTTCTATCTCGTTGTGGCCACCTTGTGATCTACTTCAGCTGCTAATATTCACTAGTCCTTATCCCACTGAGATGGAAAGAATTGGTGTGTGTGTGTGTGTGTGTGTGTGTGTGTGTGTGTGTGTGTATGAGAGAGAGAGAGGGAGAGGGAGAGAGACAGAGAGAGACAGAGAGAGACAGAGATAGAGAGAGAACAAGAGTGCCTGCCTAGGAAGGAACCTGAGTTTTTCCTTGTAACGGAGGTACTTGCACAGGGCCTGGACACTGCATAAGTGACTGAGGAGTGACTGGAGGAGCCATCATGTACGCAGCATTTAAGAAAGCAGCCATCATTTCCAAGGTAATCACAGTGGGAAGAGCAGGAGTGCTGTGAACAGCAGCCACTCATCATTCTTCTCTGGCCATTTAAGCAGGAACACTAATCGTTTCCACTTAAGCCTACATGCTGAAGGGTAATTGAGCTATACGTCTTTAGAAAGTCCTGTCACCAGGCTTCAGCCTGATTTATGAGAAAATTTCCCAAGTCCCTTTGCTTTTTCTTCCTCTGGGTTCAATCCAAAGCAGACAATAGTAACAGCCTCTGAAGCTTCCTCAAGGAAGCAAAAATATGAAAGCAAGAGGCACCAAGCTCCCTACCCAAGTGGATAGTCTGATTGATGAAGGAATAAAACCCAGTCATGGGGAAGACCCTAATCTGAGAACACTTTCAAAAAAAGGAAAGCACAGGCATTGAAACAGAGAACCTGTGTTGTTCCAAGGTATTGCGAAGCTTTCAGTTAAAGGCAGTATCAGAGATCTTCTTCCTAGAGGGGAGTTTGGAGCTGGGCCAGGAAGGAGGGATGAGATGTGGATTAACGGAGAATAGGAAGCCAGGGCTTGTGAAAATTTCTGAGCGAAATGGGGAGTTGGAAGGTGAGGCAGGGGAGACACAGCCCACAAATGCTGACAGCAGCAGTGATGACTGGCACTAGAGCAGAGTGTGGTTCTATATATGGGAAGCGAGGGTTAAGTTTAGATAAATTGATAAAATAAGAAAAATGATTATGAGATGTACCACAGAAGCAGGAGGGCACGTGTTGTTGGCAGTGCTTGAAAGCTAAGCATAAAATTAGAGTCCCTGCAAGTATCTGTACAGAAGTATGATTGGTGGCCTGCATCTGAGGAAGTCTCACTCAACACAGGGCTTTCCAAAGCATTCATAAGGGAGCCCTAGCATTCTGTGGGTGTCAGAGCTCACTAAACTGAAAAGGAAGTAGTGCCAACTAGGCAAGAGCCTAGGCTCATGGCCCCCACTTTAATTACAACTGCTCTGCCATCTTTGTTTTCATGGAGTGGGGATTATGCACAGGGAAATTTTTGCTACCCTGTTTTGGGGAAATTTTTCAGATGGATAAAGGATCATACTAATAAGAAAATTGGAAACAGCCATTTGCAATTTTTATATGAATACTGACCTCCAAGGACAATGGACCCAAGTTTATTCACTGTCTCTCTAATCAGGATGGTATGAGAGTATTTTAAATATTTTGCAAAATTGTCAGCTGCTTAAAGACCAAGGACAGGGAGCAGAGGAGTGTTTTGTTTTGTTTTGTCTTCTTTTTTTAATGGGAGTGGATACTTTCAGCCTTGAGATAAAGAGGCCAGTGTAGGAGACCTTATCTTCAGACAAGTGGATACAGCAGACAAGATAGGATATCTAAACAGTAAAACTTCAGTGTGTATGGTGGGAGAGTAAGTGAAGGAAAACAGGTGTTTTGGCAGCACAGAAAGGGAAAGGGGACCTAAATCAGAGAAGGATGAATTATAAGGAGAGGTATCACTAATCAGCTTTCTGATTTTGGATTTGGAGAATAAAATTACCTTAATTCAATCATCATTCCAAGCAACCTGCATTAGACTCTAAGCTATTTGTCTCTGAGCACATCAGGTGGCCAAGTTACTGGGTCTATGGTAGTCTAATGCCAGTTCCAGGGTTCACTGTACAAGTCAGAATCCAGGGGCATTCTGAATTTAACATTAAATTCTAACACAGTAGAATAGAAAATAAGCCATGTGAAAAGATATTAATCTTCATTAATTGTTAGGGAAACTATAAAATAAAACCATTAAGGTAATACCTTTATACAAGCACCAGAATTGCTAAAATGAAATAAAGGAAAAATACCTAATGTTGGAGAGGATGTAAAGCAATCAGAATGCTCTTATACTGCCAGTGAGAGTGGAAGTTGGTACAACCACTTAAGAAAACCATTTTAGTGTGTTTATAAAACTTGCATAAATGCATATTCTGTGACTCAGCAATTCAGCTCCAGGTATATATCTCACAGAAATTAGTATATATGTCCATAAAAGGACACGTAAAGGGTGATCACAGCAACGTTATATATAATGATAATAAACTGACAAAATTCAAATCTCTAGCAACAGTGGAATAGATAGACAATATCACAGAGACAGTGAGCAACTGTATCTGCTCTCCTCATCAAGCAAGTTGCCTTAGATTATTTGTTTTGTCAGTTTTCCACAATGAAATATGTATTAACTTTAAAATAGTGCTGAAACAAAGACCAAAAAAGAAAAAGCCACATAAACACTATACTTTTTATTTGTAAGGTTATGGGGCTCCCTGCAAGGCGCTTTGAATATTTGATCGCTCAAGGCCATACTGTTCAATGAATCCAATGGTTTCTTATCAAATTCTCCAAACTTAAGAGCTGCCCTCAGGCGGCTTAGATAATTCCTTGCACCTCTTCCATTTTCCACAGATATTTCAAGTACATTCGCTGGAAAGAACATGGGTTGTAAAGTCTACAATGCATTTCTGTTTCTGAAACCTTCTTTCTCTCGTGCCATCCTCCCTGAAAATCTGCTCTTACAACCTCACCTGTTCTTTATCCACATGGGAATATCTATGTGTCCTGTTGTCCTTCACATAAGTACCTCACTCCATTTCAGCATGTTCATCACTGAGTATTCAGAATTAGGGCTGCTGGGAGTCAGAGACTTCCTTGAGGTTGACCTTGGGCTACCTAGAGCACTCTTGTCTTCTCTGCCTCTCTCACTAGGGCAGGCCTGCAGCTAACTTTTGAGATATTGGACCCCCATGATATATACACTGATTAATGTTATTCACTGTCTGTGATATCTGAGGCCATCTGTGGAAGTGGAGAATTCCTATCCTTATAAAGGAGTGGTAGGAAAACTACCTTGGCATCTCTGAGTGAGTATAGGAGACTGGATGACTCTGAGCTTGTAAAAGTGTGAGATGATGCCAGCATAATGTAAGTACAGTCCCCAACGTACTTGCTGACCTTTGATTGTAAGCCTTATCCTTTCTCCACCCTTCTGCCTATATCCCATTGCTGAAGCTGACTTGCAAGTCCTGCCTTTGCGAGTGGGAGATGAAAAGCATGAGTCAAAATTCACTCTATAAGGGTTGTGAACTGAAAGAAGGCAGAAATGAACTTCCCTTGCTGATGTCAGCTGTTTTCAGAAAATGGGAGAAGGGTGTGAATATGAACAAATTCCATGGTGCGGAGAGTAGGTACAACTGTCCTCTGGAAGGTTATCTTCCAATCTTTGGAAATCTTTCTTTACCTGGAAACTAAATTGGGCTTAGATTGTGGCATTATACAGAAAACCTGGATAATATGTTAACCAAGAGTAGTGCCATAACCTAAACTGAGCCCTCTCCTCTGGCCCTTACTCCCCAACAATATCCACCACTTTTGCACCTTATATGCAGCTGCTGATGAGATAGTTTTGTTCCTTTCTCTGATATACTACAGTTTCAAAGACTGGTTTTATTACTAAATGTATTCATCATACCTCAATTTATCTCATTTTGCAAAAAAACAAGAGTTACTGATTTCTGACTTTCACATATTCTTTTCTACCTTTCCTAAATGATCAATCAGTGACAATTTCTACAAAGCTGCTATTCACTCCCAAATTCTAAGGTCTTTAAATGTTTGGGTCAAGTGGTCAAGCAGTTTCTAAGCAACAGTGATGACTATTGTACCTGCCAGGCTGCCTTTCTACACTTCTGTAAATTAGCTAGTAAGGAGAAAATAAGCCCCAAAGGATTTAAGCAGTTTATTACACAACAGGCTGCATGAGCAAGAGCTGAACATTTACCTGGGCTCCCTCTTGGTTCCCAAGTCCCACCTGGTGTCTGTGTCACAGCCAAGGAACTCTGAATATAGGAATACCCCAGTCTTATAAGGAGACTGCTAGCAATTCCACAAACTATGCTCTGGAGAAAGACATTATCATTATTGTCTTGATTAGGAGATAAATCTGCCCTCTGACCCAGAAGAGACATTAACTTTATCTACCTGGAATGTCTCTGGGAAGAAGAGGGAGCCATTATTACCCCAGAATGTAAACAAATATGATCCCTAAATGGGAATAGTTTTGCAAGCATCTTTGATAAAAAAGATGTCTATACCATTTGCTCTTATGTGCAGAAACACCAAATCCATGGAGAATTATCCCCCAATCATTCGTCACTTCCTACATGGTTTGAGTTTTGTTACCTAATTTGCAACAGGAACCTCCTTCAGGGAAAAAATACCACTTGGATCAATGAAAAAAGACATTACAAAAATTTAACATCCCATCTTAATGAAACCTCTCCTCTCGATAAACTGTGAACAAAAGATGTACATCCTTAACTTGATAAGCATATAAATGAGAAACAGTATATAAGATGATGAAACACTACGATAATTCCAACTAAGGTGAGGCAACTTAGATGCCTCGTAGTACCATTTTGGTGAAGATTTCACTGGAGGTCTTACTCAATTCAATTAAAAAGGTACAAAACCAAAATTAATATAATAATGAGATTCATGTATAGCATGATGACTATAGTAAATAATACTAATGGTAACCCTGTGAGGATATGATATGTTAATTAACTTAGCTGTAGTAATCACTTCACTATGTATATGTATATCAAGTCATCATGTTGTGCACTTCAAATATATAAACTTTATTTTCAAAATTGGCAAAAATATAGGAAGAGCAAAATTTAATCATGATGCTCCAAAAGGTTGATTGTTCACTAAGAGAGGTAAAATGCCATTAAATCAATACAAATATATCACTAGCAAAAAAACAGCACTTATTGAACTGGAATTATATAAAATAAATATACAGAATTCTGTGGTTTTTAATATGTGTTCAATCACAAAATGGAAAATAGTAGGAAAAAAACGAATGCATTTGAAACAACAATTATAAATTATGTCTAACAATAAACTCATGAAAAGAGTTCCATTATTAAACAAAAGAACATGCAAAACTTTATTATAGGCCAAGAAAAGTATGAACATGTAGATATAGCCTAATAAAATCTTCATGAGATATCGGAAATTTTTAAAATTTTGTAATTGACCTTAAAGATAACTTAGATGCGTATACATAGCTATATAACAGCAACATAACCAAGACAGTACTGAAGAAAAGAAAATAATAAGTATGAAATTGCCCTGGGTGATAGTAAACTTAATGCAGCAATTAAACAGTATGATTCTGGCATAGGAATTGACAAATTAACTAATGAAAAAAACTAGCAGGCCCAGAAGTCAATCAAAGTATATATGAAAAAGTCTTATATATGCTATAGAGGAAAGAAAAGAAGAAACCAAAGGAGACCATCTGCATTACAGAGAAGCAGCAGAATTAATTTCTGCAGGAAATTTCCTTATCTCTAAAACAGATAAAGTCTTAGAAAGTCACATCATGCCCACATCTGCTATCAGCTCTAGAGAATCCCAGGAAAGGATGGCCAACTGAATCCAGTGGTGCTCTTTCACTCTTTCTCAAGTGACTTAGAGATAAGGACCTTGGTTTAATATGGGGAGGCCTCAGACGAGCAAAGCACCCTCAGCCCTGACGGCAGCTAAGGGAGTGACCCCAGCATTACGACAAAGACCATACTAATACTAGATATATTGGACCCTATAGGGCCTTGTTGGCCCCTGCTATCATCACTGTGAGGTCCCAGGCAGGATTGTCAGGCTGAAACTTCTGACCTTCCTTCTCCTGTAGGTGAGAGCTGAAGTTTGAGGGGGCAGGCTTCTGGTCAGCAGAGAAGAGGAAGCCCATTCTATTCTAGGAGTCAAACTGAAGACTCAGAGACCACTCGCTCCAGAACAGTGAGGATGCCACAGAATCCCACCCCTGCTGTCAGGTCCGGAAGGCCCCTGGCAAGAGTAGCAGAATGAAGTGTTTGTTTGTTTGCTTGCTTCCTTGCAGAGGCCGTAGGGAGGTGCAACTTTGGTTAAAGCAGTGGAGGTGTTCATGTCAGCAGATGGGAAAGAAATCATTCTCTGCCAGGAGGCAGGGTGGGGATGCTAAATGGGAATGAAAGGGACAACCCACTCCAGAACAGAGGGGATCCTACAGAGCCTGATCCCTGCTATCAGCCATGGGAGGCCCCAAGCAGTGCTGTCCTACTGAACCCTCCCCTCACTTCTTGCTCAGGGGCCTTTGTTAAACTTGGACTTGGTCTGGGGGTTCAGCCTCAAATCAGCAGAGGGAGAAATCCTAGATCTCTCTAAGAATCTAGGTAAGAAACTTGAGGGAATTAAGGAGGTCATCCAATCCAGAATGGGAATGAATGTGGGGGAAGGTGCACAGATCCTCATTCCTGATATCTGATCTAAGAGGCCGACAGCAGAGGTGACTGGAAGAGACATACATGATCATTTTCTCCTATTTTGTGAGGTGGGGCTTTTGTCCGAGAGGAGAAACATCAGGTCAACAGAGAAAGGAATCTCAGTTCCTGCTAGGGGTCCAGGTGAAGATTCACCAAGTACAACAATTCCCAAGACCATCTTCACTTCTGACACCAACTGTAAGTTTTGGAGCCCTCGAGACTATCCTCAGGTTTGATAATTCACTAGAAGGACTAACAGGATCCACTGAGAAGTGTTATGCTCTTGCTTATGGTTTATTGAAAAGATACAGAATAAAATCAGCCAAGAGAAGAGGAACATGAGCAGAATCCAGGAGAGCGTCACACACAGAGCTCCTCCTCATGCAGTCACGACAGGAATGTATGAAAATACACATGGAACGTTGCTAACCAGAGCTTAATTGAGCCTTGGTGTCCCAAGTTTTTAATGGAGCTCAGTCATCTAGATGTGGCTGACCACTCATGTGGCTAACTTTTCCTTCACCTTCTCTTGAGGTTGAGCTGATACCATGTGGCCCAAAGCCTCCCCACAGTAAATCATTTCTGACATAGACTGTCTGATATAGCCCAAGGCTTCCAAATAAACAAGGACACTTTTATCAGGGAAGACATTCCAAGGGTTTATGGATTACCTCCCAGGAGCCACAGGTAAAGTACAGACCTTTCTTTGAGGAAGGTTAATTCTTGAATATGCTGCATCCATGGAAGGATGAAGGGGACCACCCATCCCCGACCTGAAAGAGGGCCCTATATATCCCCACTCCTGTTGTCAGTCCTGGGAGACCCTGGGCAGGGCTGCCTAGTCTAGGATCCCACCACTTCTTCTTCTGGGGTCTCATGACATTGAGGCCTTGGACTGAGGTATCTGGTCACAGGTCATAGGATTAGATGGGGCTCAGGCCAAGTCTTGAGTGAAGGTAAGGGCCCTGAGTGAGGAATGGGGGGCAGGGGCTGCTCACCCCAGGTCAGATGAGACCCTGCATAATGTGACCCCTGTTGTCCATCCTGGTAGTGCCTCCCTGCTGCTTCCACTTCAGAGGAATCCAGGAAATGAGAGCCTTGATCTAAGGGTGCAGGTCTCAGGTCAGCAGATGGCAGAGGGTGCAGGCCCTGCCTGGAGACAAAGGGAAGATCCTGAATGAAGAATGAGAGGACTCCCCACCCCATAACACAGTGGGCCCAATAGAATCCAATCCCTGTTGTCAGTCTTTAGCCCCGGGAGATTCTGAGAATTGCTTCCTTTAACCTGAGGCATCTCCTCACATCCTCCTTGGAGTATCAAGAGATGAGCCAACAACAACAAGAAAAAAGCCCAGGAAAACAGGTAATTTATGGCTGTGAGTACCTTCACAACCCAGGAAATAGACCCCAGACTTTTCACTAACCCTAGCAAGTAAAGTCTTGGTGCCCAGGAGAATGAGGGACAGAGTAGGCAGCCATGACTCATGAGACTAACATACACACATGGAATGCTAATCTAACCCAGTCATTCCAGATATTCTCATACTTTCTCAGGAAATGGGGATATATCCTTTTACTTTATCTCTTAATTCTGCTATGGATATATAGGGGGTTCGGGTTGAGGAGAAGACTTGAGCTTTCTCTGTGGAAAGTGGGGAAGGTGGTAGTTTAAATAGAGGCAGCCTTGGTAGAGGGGACAGGCCCTGCCAGGAGCCAAGGTAAATGACCCCTGAATGTGGACAGGTTGCCCCACCATTTGCAACTCCTGTCAAGCCTGGGAAGCACCAGGCAAGACTGTAACCTAAGGAGCTTCTTTGCTTTCTCTTTCAGGGTCTCGGGAGACAGAATGATCAGAAGGATCAGAGCCTGATTGTGGTCTAGATCAGCATTCTGAAGTACAAAATGTAGGAACAACTTTCTTCCAAACTGAGGTAGAAATTCCCTGCTGAGGCTACTCACAGCTGCCTCACTTTATCCTCCCACTACCCTCTCCAGTCCTCCTCTAAGCCCCCATCTCCAGCCCTCCTACCCACATTCTTGCCTTAGCTGCTTGATGGAACAACTACAAGGAGGGAGCTAGCAGCCATGAGGAAAAGGAGGCCTCATGCCCCTCACAAGTTTCACCACTTACTGAGTTTATGCCCAGGAACATTTTGAACAATAAGATGGCTGATTTAGAGGTTTTCCTGCTGCTCGAAAAGCAGAAGAAAAACGTCCATCAAAAAGGCAAAAGTAATGAAGGATATCACCCAACAGTATAAAAATCACTTCCCTGAGATCCTGAGGAGAACCTCTGAGAGCCTGGAGTTTCTCTTTGGCCTTAAGTTGAAAGAAGTGAACATGGGTGCCAGGGAGCAATGTCACATCCTCATCAACAAAATGGACACTTACTGTGCTGAGGGAGTCAGTGAAGATCAAGACTTGCTCAAAATTGGTGTCCATCCTGGACCTGATCTTCATGAAGGGCAATTCTGCTTCTGAAGAGGACATCTGGATAGTGCTAAGTGAGTTAAAGATACATCCTGGAAGGAAGCATATTATCCTTTGGGAGTCCAGAAAACTCCTAAAAAGATTTTGTGCAGCAAGATCTGAGGCTGATACTCAACAGTGATCATATGAGCTACAAATTCCCATGGGGCCCTTGTATTTATGCTGAAACAAGCAATATGAAGGTTTTGGAGGTTGTGGACAAGATTAATAATGCTGACTTCTCTTCCCATAGGTGACAGTATGAAAAGGTTTGAAAGAGGAGGAGGAAAAAGCCCAGCAAGAATTTAAGGCAATGTTGGTAACTGATACCAATACTGGCCAGTGCTAAGATCAGAGCCATTGCCAGCGGCACAGCTAGTGCCAGTGCTGTGGTCAGCAGCAGACACAAGTTAAGGCTGAGGCAGACCCTTCACTTTGGGTTTGGAGTTTGGAGTGCACAGATATGCTGAAGTGAGAAGTCATGAAGAGCCAAGTGTGTGAGGGGAAGACAGTGCATTCCATTGACATTTGCTATGCTTGTGCCCCCCTTCATTCATATGTTGGAGTCCTAACCCACCCCCGCCCCACTGTGACTGTATTTATAGGGCCTCTAAGTAGATAATTAAGATTAAATGGAGTCATAAGGGTGGGACCTTAGAAGAAAAGACACCAGAAAATTCTCTGTTCTCATGCATATGCACTAAGGAAAAGCCATGTGAAAACACAGTGAGAGGGTGGCTGTCTACAAGTTAGGAAGAGCGGTCTCACGAGAAACTGACCATGTGTCACTTTGATTGGGCTTCTAGTCTCCAGAACTGTGAAAAAGTTAATTTAATTTCTGTTGTTTAAGTCACTCAATCTAGGGTATTTTTTATGGCAGTCCAAGAATATTAATGAAGTATTCCTATTCCATTTGTGTAAATTAATGATTTTTATGATGTTTACTATCTTTTAGAGAATTCAGTTCACTTCAGAATCCAGATTTATATATGACATGGGTCAAACACTGTATTGTTTTTTCCCAGACATCGAGTAAAAGTTTTGCTATTTTAGGAAACTTTTATATTCTGTGATCTGGAACAGATTACATAGTAATGAAATAAATTGCTTCTTGAAAATGTGCAAGAAATTCACCAATAAATTGTTGGGACCCAGAAAATTATAAATATGATTATATCCTGGCTTTCCCCTTCTCTTAGTCTGCTGTTCTTCAAAATTGATATATACATGGATTTGCTTAATTACCCAAGAATATGGAGAAAACAAAACTCTGACAAATTAAACATAATGCACATTTTATCATTTATTCATCAAGTATTCATTGATTAAATATCTGTATGTGTAAGTGGATTTGCTGGATATTGGAGGTATAAGGATATATGATATATCACCAAAGAGAAATGAAGAAAATTATAAACTTCAAATTACTATTATTAGTTAAAGGGGATAGTGTAAGAAGAGGGTGAGAGGAAGTAAGGCAAATTGCTTTAGTTATTCACAAAAAAACCCCAAGTGTGCAGTTATGTAATTACATATATGTGTGTGTATGAAGAAAAAGAGGTACATTAAAGGATTATCACTGTATTTGCTATCGCTGTCATTACAAACTACCACAAACTTAGTGTCTTGAAATAAAACCTATGTACTGTCTCGCAGTTTTCATGATCATAAGTTTGGAAGCAGTATGGCTTAACTGGGTTCTCTGCTTAGAGTCTCAGGGCTGAGATCAAAGTGCAGACAGGGCTGCATATCTTTCTGGAAGCTCTGGGGAAGAATCTGCTTCCAAGCTCATTCACATTATTGGCAGAATTTAATTTCTTGTGGTTATAGGACTAAGGTTCCCATTTCTCATTGGCTGTCAGCCAGGTTTCTTTCTCCTAGGAACTTTAGACTGCCTGCATTCCTTCTCATATGACTTCCTCCATCTTCAAAGCAGCAATGGCCTATTGAGTCCTCATCCTTAAAATCACTGTGAATTCTTTTCCTGTTTCCACTCTGTACTTTTAAAGGCTCATGTGAGTACATCAGGACAACCTGAAAAATTCAGTATAATCATTCTACCTTAAGGCCAACTGGTTACTTACTTTAATCACATCTGCAAAGTCCTTTTTGTTATGTGATATAACATATGCATGGGAGTGAATAACACTAAGGAGTGAAGTTTATGGGGGCCAAAATTCTTCCTTTCATAGTCAGCAAAATATTAATTACTGTCACTTCAAAGTAGAAAAATTTCAAATGCTATTTACTTTTATTCAATGCATTCCTGAGTTGTTTGAATTTTAAAAATAATTCACAAAGTATTAATTACAGTTGGGGGGGAATGAGTTATTTCATAGGGAAATAAAGTATACTAGGGTAAGAGGCCTGGGTCTTCATTATGGATTAGTGTTTTGCGGTGGGGATGGGAATTCTGTAGCTACCCAGTAGCCTTGCATCCAAAGGATGTGTTATCCCAGCCTACTGATCCCTTGCTTAAGATTTTTCAATTGCTTCCCTAACTTTCACAATCTGGAAAATATAGTAAGATCCACTTTTGTTGAGTTAAAGCCTAGATGGGCATCTGTATGTCATTCCATTCCAGGTACCCAAGATGGTATACTGAGTTTTTGTAGAAGGTTGCAGGGCTTGAATTTTCTAAGCCATTTCCAAGATAAGATCATTTCCAGCATCGTTCTATAGAAACAAACAGCCTCAGAAAAGTCTGTGTTTCTTTATAGCCCATTGGAGAAGAGCAGGGGGACTAGCTACCAAGCATCATGTGCTTGCTTTACAGGCCGACACACTTCCTTCCTTGGCTGCCCTCAGGCCCGTGCAGAGAGAGACAAGAGCAAACCTACATGTCTACTGGTCTTTTCAAGAATAGAAGTTACATTTTTCAGGAATCCAGTCTTCCAGGTCAAAACGATTTCTACTTTCCCTTAAGAGAACAGTATACATCAGGTCTTTGGGGAATGAAACAAGTGCTTCATGCCCTTTTTGATGACTGCCGAGGTGACTGGTGAGGAGAGTCTATGTCCCACTTGGAATTTCATGAGGTTGACAGGATGGAAGTTACCTTCAAGTTATGAGTTCGGAACTGTACAGGATAAGCAGAGGTCTGAAATGTAGCTAGGTCTTTCTTGGCTACATCTGAGCACAGGTTGCACAGAAGAAATCTATTTTGGGCAGGGTCTATTGGGGGCAAACTTCACAGAGACACTGTGAATTTTTCTTATATGGGAGGGGCCTACTACAGGTCTTCTTTTAGGGATGGTGTAGAATATAACTCCATATAAAGAAATGAAAAAAAATGTTGATATGTGTCTATACTTACACATCTAACTATCTGGCTTTGCAGGGAGCATAGGCTAGAATGTTCATTGTAGTCACCTCTGGCAGTGCTGTTGGGGGTCAGGAGAATATGAAGCAGATGCTCCTCATTTTACATTCATTTTTGTCAACTGAAATTTTTAACAGGTGCTTGTATTATGGAAAATAGTGGCCATGGCATTCATGCCAGGGCCTAGCAAACTTCCCCTTGGTTTTGTGTCTTCTTTGGTCTGTGGCCATGATGAAGGTCTTGGCAGTGTTTCCCAGTCTTTGGTGGGCCTCTCAGTCCCAGGCTCAGCAGTTTCTGCTGCTTTAAATATGTTGTCCATGCCCTCAAATGGCAAGTTCTCATGGAGGCCACTAACTGAGAATCTAGGATAATTAGGTGAGATCTCTTCATCCTATAGAAAATAAACAATTCAGGTTCACCATATGAGAAAGCAGCAGCAAAGTCACCAAAAGGTTGTATGTGATGCTTCAGGAAGACGTAATGAGCAGGTAAGTCTAGAGGGAATCCCTCGCAACCACCAGTTCAGTTGATCACTGTGCAGAAACAAAGTAGTGAGTCCATACCTTTCAACGATACCTTGATCCACCAGACTGCAAAAAGGACCTTGATAAGAAGTTGATATATTTCTGATGTGTGGCTCAGATCTTGTCTTCATCATTCCTTCTCTAGTTTTTCTTTGTGCTGGGTCTTTCCTTGTATGAAAATTCCAGGCTCAAAGCCATATTTCAGCTTGCTGAGCAGAACATTAACAACAACAAAGCCCCAAACTGAAGAAATGATATTGGGACTACTTCCAAATCATTTCATTGGGCTAAAGCCTACTGTTATTTTTTTTTTTAATTTTTTAGTTTCATTAGGCTATAGTTGATATACAAAGTTGTGATAATTTCTGCTGTACAAGAAAGTGATTCAGTTATACATGGACACACATCCATTCTCTTTCAGATTGTTTTCCCACATAGATTATCACAGAATATTGGGTAGAGTTTTCTGTACTATACAGCAGGTCCTACTGTTGTTTTTCAAATATCTAGTAGCCTATTATTGTTTGTAAAAGAAAATATACAAAGACATGCATATTATATGAATATGAGATGACTTTTGAGAAATACATTATTATATATATATATATATACACACACACACACACACACACACACACACATATGTGTACATGTCAAGAAATAGAACATTGGAGCCTCCCAGATGTTTCCTGTGTTTCTTTCCCACTCACTAGATCTAAGTATTCATTTTAAATTTAAAGTTTGTATTAAACATATATCAGTAAATTGCAGTATATGATATAAAAACATATGTGTGCACTCAAAATAGTAATTATAAAACATATGCTTATATAACCATGACCCAACTTACAGACCATTTTCATGTAATTAATGTGTGCCCCTTCTCTAATATATCCCCCACTCTATCAAACCTAAAGTTTCTCCTTTCCTAAATTTGTAAAAGTCTTTACCTTACTTTTATATTGATACTTTTACCATCTTCACTCATACTCCTAAACACTATAGTTTTGTCTGTTCTTAAACCTTTTAATATGCACCCTTACTCTATGTTTACTCCTTTTGACTTGCTAATATTGTTCAGTCTAATGGAAGTTGTTTGTCTTGATGCTGGTAGCTGCAATTTCATTTGTCATTGCTGTATAAATTCCATTCTTTGAACATTCCAGAATATATGCACCAGTTCTAATAATGAGGAACATTTGTGTTGTTTCCAGTTTGGGAGTATTACAAATAATGATGCTGTGAATAGCATAAAATAACTTCATATTAAAGGAACTCTCAGAGGTATCTGACACTTTAATTCTCAATATTTCTAACGTCTTAAACAAACAGCTTTACTGTTTTAAAAAATTTCTTATACATACATAACCAGAAGTGAGAGAATTCTAAATTTTTGACAAAAATTTGAATGTTCACAGAACAATCATGATTTTTTCTATTGATTATTATGATTGCTTTCCATGGTTTCAACTTGCATGGTGCTCAACTACCACACAAAGTAAAGACTGCCTGTACTATTAAACATCTTCCTGTATTTGGTATATATATTTTTTTACCTGTTGCCACAACATGTGGAAGTTCCTAGGCCAGGGATCAAACTCAAGCTACTGCAGCAACCTGAGCCATAACAGTAACAATGCTGGATCCTTAACCTGCTGAGGCACCAGGGAATTCTTCCTCTTTGGCATTCTTGACTTAAAGCATTACTGCATAATATTTAGAATCGCCTTGTTAAATTGCACATTCAATGATTGTTGAAATTTTTGTTTGTGATTACATTGAATATGTATGATTGGGTCACTATGCTGTACAGCAGAAATTGACACAACATTGTAAATCAACTATACTCTAATAATAATAATAACAATAACATTCCAAGAGAACTGGCGTCTTTACAATATTGAGTTTCTCAGGCAGTGAATGTCACAGATTTCTTTATTTATTGCAGCGTTATCATCTGTATTAGTTTTCCTATGCATTACTTTGCAATTTAGTTTGCAGTAATAAAGAACCACAAACTATTGTTTAAATAATAGGAATTTATTATCTCATGATTCTGGAGGCTAGAAGTCCCAGATTAAGGTACCAGCAGTGTTGGTGCTCTCGGCTATGAGGGAGAATCTGTCCTATGCCTTTCTCTTAGGCTCGGGTACTTTCTTGGCTTGTGGTAGTACAACTCCAATTTTCACACAACATTCCCTGTGTGTACATGCCTGTCTGTGTACAAATTTCTCCATTTAGTAAGCACACCAGTCGTATTGGATTCGGGACTCGCCTTACTCTAGTATTACCAAAGCTACTTCCACATTTTCAGGCATTTTTTTATGATAGCACCCTACTTCTTTGTACCAAGAAGTATGTGTGCGTGTGTATGTGTATGTGTGTGTGTTATAGTAGGACTACTATAACAAAATACCACAAACTCAGTGGCTATTTAATGTTTAGCAGAAATATTTTTAGTCTCACAGTTCTGAAAACTAGAAGTCCAAAATGCAGGTGTTGGAAGGGTTGGCTTTCTGAGGACTGTGAAAGAACCATCTGTTCCAGGCTTCTCTCTTTGGCTTGTCTTCTCACTGCGTGTCTTTACAGTCTTTCCTCCATGTGTGTTTCTTCTCCCAAATTTCCCCTTTTTATAAGGACACCAGTAATATTGGATTAGAGTCCACCTTAATGACCTCATCTTAGCTAATTACAACTGCAATGACCCTATTTGCAAGTAAGTTCACAATCTGAGGTACTGGGGTTTAAGATCTCAACATATGAATGGGGGCAGGGAGCACAAATCAACCCATAGCAGTATCTCTGAATAAAGTTTTATAATTTTTCCAGATAGGTCTTTATTTTCTCATATTTTTAATTTTGCGTTATTTGCTTCAGTTATTAATTTATTGCCTTTCCACTTGCAATGTAACCTTCAATATATGCTCTGTGATAACAAATGTAATTCCATTAGATAGTTCTCTTTTTTAAAAAAAGGCATGATGTTAAGCTTTCTCAGTAGATGGCAGTAGAGGGACACTGAAAAAGAGATCTTGTTTCAATTTCCAGGTGTGGCAGGGTGAGTCCATGGTATGGGTGTAAGGTCAGCTAGTAGACCTCTGCCCCAGGCCCAGAACTCAGGGTCTCTCAATGACCCTGTAGCCTCTGTCTGGCAGTAATCTGTCCATGGCCCTCTCAACACGGAAACCTGAACCTCTAAGACTTTCTACTCCGGGAAGCCTTTGAGTATGTGTGCTGGTAAGAGGCATCCCGGAGTAGAACACTGGTGCCTACTTACCAGTGTAGACAAGTGTTTAGTGTAAACACCAGTGCTCTGATTCCTCTGCAGACCCAAGCACAAGCCTGTCTATGGCCTGGAGAGTTCCCATCCTCTCTAACTGCTCACTGTACACTCAAGTGAACAGTTTGCGATCAGCTTCTCCCTGCCTCCATTCCTGAGCGCTGGGTTGCATTTTACTTGTCCAGAAAATATAGACCAGTGCCAGCCTGGCTAAACAAGCCTATTTCTCTGCTATATAGAGGACTGACTTCTCAGTCCTAGGGTATCATTCAGAATTTCCTTATATCTTATAGTTATTCTTTTTTCATAGCTAATAATAATTTGTATTAAATTTTCCCTGTTTATCTTGCTATGTGATGTCTCTTTCCTGATTAGACCCAATGCACTTCATATTTCTAATGAAATTGTCCATACATTTTAATATTATTCATTCCCTAGCACTCATTTACAGAGGCATAGGGCTGCAAATGCATATGTATATATATATTCCAGTATCCAGTGATTATTAATTAATTGATTAAAATATGTATTAATTGATTTATTAATATTTTTCAAATATTTATTTATTCAAGTAGAGTCTCATAAAATTTCATATTTTTCTTTTTTCTTTTTTTTTTGTCTTTTTGCCTTTTCTAGGGCCGCACCCGCGGCATATGGAGGTTCCCAGGCTAGGGGTCTAACAGGAGCTGTAGCTGCCGGCCTTCGTCACAGCCACAGCAACGCGGGATCCGAGCCGCGTCTACAACCTACACCACAGCTCACGGCAACGCCGGATCCTTAACCCACTGAGCAAGGCCAGGGATCGAACCCGCAACCTCATGGTTCCTGGTTGGATTCGTTAACCACTGAGCCACAACGGGAACTCCTCATATATTTCTAATTATTTTTCTTTAGGGGTTATTTTGATATATCACACATATGCAAAATATGAATGAAATATAAATATGGATATAAAAATGAATATCTGTAGATTACCACCAAGATCAAGAAATAAAACATTGCCAGAATTCTTGATATCCCCATGTACCCCTTCCTTGCTATACTTATCCTCATTCCTTGAGGTACCCACTATTCTTTTTTAGTAATTACTTCTTTGCATTGCTTTCTAATTTTCCTACATATACTGCTTCTAAAACAATACGGTTTCATTTTCTGTGTTTCTTAGATTTATATAAAACAAATTAGAAGGTATGTGTAATTTGTGTCTGGCTATACTTACCCAACATTATATTTGTGAAAACCATTCGTGTTATTGCTGCATAATGTTCCATTACATTAACTTGTCAGAATGTATTTGTGCAGACTACTATTAATTGACATTTGGAGTTTTACAGTTTTTGGCTATCATGAAAAATGTTGTTGTTAATATTCATGTCTATGAATGTTTCTGCACAGATGAAAACTTTTCTGTTAGGTACTAGCCTAGAAATGAAATTAGTGAGTCTTAGGATATGCATAACCTTAACTCTCCTAGAAAATATCAAAACGGCATGCTTTTAAACTCTTGCCAGCAATATGTAAAAATTCTTGGTTCACCACATTGGTGACAACACCTAGCATTGTGAACTCCATATTGATCCAGACCTCACCGAGAAATCCAAATTTAAATCCCCAAAGAGAAAACTACTTACAGAGCAACTATCTCTGAGAATGACCTGAAGACTAGCAGAAAATGTTTTGCACAACTAAAGATACAATGAAGGAGTTACAACAAAATGAGTAAGAAGGGTGCAGATGTGATCTAGTCAGCAACCAGACCCTCAGCATGGCAACTCACAAGGAGGGGGAAAATCACAACCATGGAGATCCTCCCTAAGGAACGAGGAATCTGATCTCCACATCTGCTTCTCAAGCCCAGGTATCCTGTGTCAGGAAGACAATCCCTCAAAATGTCTGACTTTGAAAACAAGCAGGACTATTTTTACGGGAGCCAGGGGTCTATAAGAAACAAAGGCCCCATTCTTAAAAGGTGTGCACAAAAATTCACCCATTCTGAGTCACAGGGCAGAAATAGCAGTTTTAAAGGTGCCATGGTCAGACCTACTTGCTCATCTTGGAGAGCCTCTAAAAAGAGGCAAGAGGCAGCTGGGACTCCCCTTAGGGACATAGATGCTGGTAACAGTCATTTTTGTGTCCTCATTCTACTGGGTTGACACTGGTGCTTGTGGAATACATTTTGGAATCCTCCATCTAGCTTGTTATTGTTGGGGGCATGTCCCACCCACCAGCATGTCCACAGTAGTTGTGCACCACTGGGCCACACAGCTGTGCCCATATAAATTGCATGCTGCTGGGCCTTGTGGCCACCTTGCTGGGGGCCTGCTCCACCAAAAATTGTGAATTGCAGTGGTGCAATTGAACACCATTAGGTATTATGGTCATCTGCCCAGAGTCCTGCCCAGTTGATCACCATGCTAACTGTAGTAGCATGGCGCTGGCTGCACAGGCACTTGCGTACATTCCAGTGGGCCTGCAGTGCTTGCATGCTGTCGAGATTCACAGCCAGCTGCACCAGGGGCCTACCCTGACAACCAGCAAGTTTGCAGCAGTTACATGCTGGTGAGTTTCATGGACAGCTGTGCTAGCCTGCCTTGCCCACTGGTGTGTACATCAGTCAGCCCTGCCACAATAGAAAGGCACACACAGACCACATAGGGAATGCCCCCAAAGTATCTGGGTCTGGTGGCCAGAGGGGAGCATGCTGCTGGGCCCCATAGGATATCTCCTGGAAAAGACCACTTCTCCAAGATAGGGAGATGTAACAAAACTACCTAACAAAGAAATAAACAGAGAATTAGGCAAAATGAGGAGACAGAGGAATATGTTCCAGAATAAAATAAAACAAAACCTTAGAAAAATAACTAAATGAAGTGGAGATAAGCAATGTACCCAATAAAGGGTTCACAGTTATGATCATAAAGATGCTCACCAAACCTGGGAGAAGAATGGATGAGCACAGTGAAAATTTTAAAAAAGAATTAGAATATACAAAAAGACATGAATCTGAGTTGAAAAATTCAGTAACTTAAATGAAAAATACACTACAGGAAATTAGTGATAAATTAGAGAGTATAGAACAGATCAGTGATCTGGAAGACAGAATAGTGAAAATTACTGAAGCTAAAAAGAAAAAAGAATTAAGAAAAATGAATACACATTCTTCTCAAGTGCACATGAAGCATTCTCCAGGATGGATCACATCTCAGGCCACAAATAAGACCTCAGTAAATTCAATAAAATTGAAATCATATCAAGCATTTTTTTTTTTGACCACAACACTATGAAATCAACCATGAGAAAAAAAACTGCAAAAAACACAATACATGGAGGCTAAACAATATGCTACTAAACAACCAATGGATCACTGAAGAAATCAAAGAGGAAATCAAAAAGTACGTAGAGACAAGTGACAATGAAGATAATATAATATAAAACCTATGGGACACAGCAAAAGTAGTCCTGAGAAGGAAGTTTATAGCTATACAGTCTTATCTCAGGAGACAAGGAAAAATCTCAAATAACCTAGCTTGACATCTAAAGCAACTAGAGAAAGAAGAACAAACAAAATACAAAGTGTGTAGAAGGAAAGAAATCACAAAGATCAGAGCAGAAATAAATGAAATAAAGATGAAGAAAACAATAGAAAAGATCAATGAAACTAAAACTTGGTCTTTAGATCAACAACATTAATCGATCTTTAGCTAGACTCATCAAGAAAAAAGACAGAGGGCTCAAACCAATACAATTAGAAACAAAAAAGGAGGAATTGCAATTGACACCACAGAAATGCAAAGGATCATAAGAGATTACTATAAGCAACTATATGCCAATAAAATAAACAACCTAGAAAAAAATGTACTGGAGTTCTGAAACTCTTCCAAAAAATAGCATAGGAAAGAACACTCCCAAGTTCATTCTATCATCATCACCCTGACACCAAAACCAGACAAAGACACTACAAAAAAAGAAAGAAAGAAAATTAAAGGCCAATGTCATTGATGAACATAGATGCAAAAAAAACCTCAATAAAATATTAGCAAACTGAATACAACAATATATTTAAAAGATCATATATCATGATCAAACCAGATTTACCCTAGGGATGCAAGCAATGTCATATGCCACAGCAACAAACTGAATAATAAAAACCATATGGTCATCTCAACAGATGCTGAAAAAGTTTTTGACAAAATTCAACAACAATTTATGGTAAACACTCTCCAGAAAGTAAGAATAGAGGGAAACTACCTCAACAAAATAAGGGCCATGTATGGCAAACCCACAGCTAAAATCATTCTCAATGATGAAAAGCTGAGAGTTCATCAATGAATGAATCAGTTCAATCAATGAATTTGGTAAAGTTGCATGTTACAAAGTTAATACATAGGAATCTCTTGCATTCCTACACACTAACAATGAAAGACCAGAAAAAAATATTAGGGAAACAATCCCATTTACTATCACACCAAAGAGAATAAAATATTTAGGAGTAAACCTACATAAAGAGCCAAAAGACCTGTACTCTGAAAACTATAAGACACTGAGGAAGGAAATCGAAGATGACACAAACAGATGGGAAGATATACCATGTTCTTGGATTGGAAGAATCAATATTTTCAAAATGATTATACTACCCAAGGCAATCTACAGATTCATTGCAATCCCTATTAAATGACCAGTGGCATTTTTCACAGAACTAGAACAAATTTTTTTAATTTGTATGGAAACACAAAAGACCTCTAATAACCAAAGCAATCCTGAGAAAGAAAGACGTAGCTGGAGGACTCAGGATCCCTGACTTCAGACTGTACTACAAAGCTACAGTCATCAAAAAATTATGGTACTGGCACAAAAACAGAAATATAGATCAATGGAATAGGATAGAAATCCTAGAAATAAGCCCATGCACTTATGGTCAATTAATCTTTGACAAAGGAGGCAAGAATATACAATGGAGAAAAGAAAGTCTCTTCAATAAGTGATGCTGGGAAAATTGGACATGTAAAAGAATGAAATTACAACACTCTCTAACACCAGACACAAAAATAAGCTTCACATGAATTGAAGACCTAAATGTAGGCTGGATACCATAAAGACTCTTAGACGAAAACATAGGCAGAACACTCTTTGTTCTGCAGCCATATCTGAATGCAGCCATATCTTTTAATATCCACCTCCTAGAGTAATGAAAATAAAAAACAAAAATAAACAAATGGGACCTAATTAAACTCAAATGCTTTTGCACAGCAAAGGAAACCATAAATAAAATGAAAAGACAATCCGCAGAATGGGAGAAAATCTTTGCAAATGAAGAGACAGAAAAGGGATTAATCTCTAAAATATACAATCATCTTACACAGCTTTATATAAAAAGCACAAACAACCCAGTCAAAAAATGGGCAACAATTCTAAATAGACATTTCTCCAAAGACAACATATATATGGCCAGAAAACACATGAAAAAGTGCTCAACATCACTAATTATTAGAGAAATGCAAATCAAAAATACAATGATGTATCACCTCACACCAGTCAGAATGGCCATTATCAAAAAGTCTACAAACTTTCACCAACCCCAAACTTCCTATGCATACATTTAGAAAGGATAAGCAATGAGGTCCTACCATACAGCATAGGGAACTACATCCAATCTCTTGGGATAGAACATGATGGAGGATAGTATGAGAAAAAAATGTGTATATATGTATGATTTGGATCACTATGCTGTACAGCAAAAACTGGCACAACACTGTAAATCAACTATGCTCTAATAAAAATAAAATAAAATTTTAAAAAGACAAATGATAAAAATCATTATCTCAGTAGGTGCAGGAAAGGCATTTGAAAAATCCAATATCAATTTTTGATAAAAACTCTCAACAAAATAAAGGGAACATATCTCAACATAATTAAGGCCACATGTGACAAACCCATAGCTGACATATTCATTAGAGAATAGCTAAAAGCTTTTCCTCTAAGATCAGGAATAATACAAGGATGACCACTTACACCACTTATATCCAACATGGTACTGGAAGCCCTAGCCACAGCAATCAAACAAGATAAAGAACTATAAGGAATCCAAATTGGAAAGGAAGAATTAAAACTGTCGTTATTTGCAGATGACATGATATTATATATAGAAAGCCATAAATATTCCACAAAAAAACTGTTATAACTAGTGATTGAATTCAGTAAAATTGCAGAACACAAAATTAATACACAGGAATCTGTGGCATTTCTATACACTCACAATAAACTGTGACACAGAGAGATGAAGAAAATAATCCCATTTACAACTGCATCAAAAAGAATTAAACACCTAGGAATAAATTTAACCAAGGAGGTGAAAGTCTAGTACTCTGAAAACTATAATACACTGACGAAAAAGTGGAAGATGACACAAATACATGGAAAGATATACCGTGGTTGTGGATTGGAAGAATCAATATTGCTAAAACGTCAGTACTAACTAAAGCCATCTACAGATCCCATGCAAACCCTATCAAAAGGCCAATGGCATTTTTCACAGAACTAGAACAAATAAACCTAAAATTTTTATGGAACCACAAAGAACCTGAATAGCAAACACAATCTTGGGAAAGAATAACAGACTGGAGGTATCATGTTCCCTGATTTCAAACTATACTACAAAGCTATAGTAACCAAAAGAGTATGGTACTGCCACAAAAACAGACATAGATCAATGGAACAGGTGAGAGAGCCCAGAAATAAACTCACATTTGTAAGGTCAATTAATCTACAACAAAGGAAGAAATAACATACAGTAGAGAAAAACAGTCTCCTCAATAAATGGTGTTGGCAAAACTGGACAGATACATGCAAAATAATGAAACTAGACCACTTTCTTACACAATATACTAAAATAAACTCAAAACAGATTAAAAAATTAAATCTAAGACCTGAAACCATAAACTTCCTAGAAGAAAATTATAAAATTCCTAGGCAGTAAAGTCTTTGACATTGGTCTTAGCAATATGCTTTTAGATTAGTCTCTTCAGGTAAGGGCAGGAAAAGTAAAAATAAACAAGTGGTACTGCCTCAAATTAAAACGTTTTGGACAGCAAAGGAAACCATCAACAAAATGAAAATGTAACCTACTGAATGGGCAAAAATGTTTGCAAATGATATATCACATAAGGGGTTATATCCAAAATATACAAAGAACTCACACAACTCAGCATAAAAAAATCCCACTGAAAACTATCTGATTAAAAAATGGGCAGAAGACTTCAAGAGTCATTTTTCCAAAGAAGGCATAGAGATGCCATATGAAAAGATGTTCAACACCACTAATTATCAAAAAAGTGCAAATCAAGACCACAACTGGAATTCCAGTTGCAGCTCAGCAGATTAAGGAGCCAACAGAATCTCTGTGAGGATGCAGGTTCAATTCCTGGCCTTGCTCAGTGGGTTAAGAACACTGCTTTGCCACAAGGTGTGGCAAAGTTTGCAGATGTGGCTCAGACACGGTGTTGTCATGGCTGTGGCATAGGCCGCATCTGCAGCGCTGATTTGACCCCTGGCCTGGGAATTTCCATATGCCAAAGGTGTAGCCAGAAAAAGAAAAAAACAAAATAAAACCTCCATGAGATATCTTCTCACATCTTTTAAATGGCTATTACCCAAGAGGTAACAATAACAAGTGTTTGAGAAGTTGTGGAGAAAAGGAAACACTTCTACATGCTGGTGGGCTTGCATGTTAGTGCGGCCACTATGGAAAACAGTATGTCATTTCCTCAAAAAAAAAAAATAATAAAACTACCATACAATCCAGCACTTCCACTTTTGTGTATTTAACATGAAGAAAACAAAAACAAAATAAAAAAGATATATGTACCCCTGTGTTCATTGAAGCACTATTTACAATAGCCAAGATATGAAAGCAACTTAGGTGTCCATCAATAGATGAATGTATAAAGACGATATTTTATATACAACACCAAGCTGGACCCTGTGGGGAATTCCTGGGACTTGCTAGGCCTTCTCTGAGTTCCAAAGAATAAATTTAATCAAAGAAGTGGGAACATGCAGAAACAAAGGCAAACAGTCAAGTGAGACAAAATAATAATAGTTTAGCCATTAAACAAAGTCAAGGACTTTTAGTTCCTTTTCAAGGACTATAAATAATATTTTGAGCCAAATCCTTTGAGCTGTTTTGCAAATATTGAAACCACCACTGGGTAGGAGAAATTAACTGTGTGTTGCCTGTAATCACATAGACCCAAGATAGGCTGGAACCAAAAGATTGCCTCACTGACTCTCGATTACTTCACCACCAACCAATCAGAACAACATCCATGAGCCGATCACATACCAGACAACCTTCTCCCTCACACTGTTTTTAAAAAACTTCTCCCTGGGATCCATGGGGGAGTTCAGGTCTTTTGAGCACTAGTTGCCTGGACTCTGTGCTTGGTGCCCTTCAATAAACACTGAATTTTCAGGAGTTCCCTGATGGCCCAGCAGGTTAATGATCTGGCGTTGTCACTGCTGTGGTGTGGGTTCCATCCCTGACCTGGAAAATTTCACATGCTGCAGATGTGACAAAAAAAGAAACCACTGTACTTTCCTTCACTGCAACCTAGTGTCAGTAGATTGGCTTTACTGTACCTGGGCCAGTGGACCCAAGTTTGCTTAAGTAACATAATATATGTATCACACACACATGTGCACACACACACACACTAAACACATACACACACACACACACACCAGAATATTATTCAGCCATAACAATGAATGAAATCTTGCCACATGTGGCAAAATCATTGTACCTAGATGGTATTTTGCTAAATGGAATAAGCCAGAGAAAAACAAATATCATATGATTTGACCTATATGTGAAATCTAAAAAGTAAAACAAGTGAACAAATGAAAGAAAACAGAGACTCATAGATACAGAGATCAAACGGGTGCTTGCAAGGGGAAGGGTAGAACAGATAATAGTTGAAGGGGATTAAGAGGTACAAACTCCCAGCTCTAAAATAAATCACAGGAATATAATGTACACATAGAGGATATTATAATAATATTGCAATAATTATGTATGATGACTGATGACAGGATTTATTGTGGTGATCATTTCGTAATGTATAAAGTTTGAACACCTAAAACTAATGTAACATTGTGTGTTCATTATAACTAAATTTTAAAAAATATTTTTAAAAACTCTTCTCCTCTTTCTTCATAAATTTGGTCACCGGGATGTTAAGTTCAGTGTAGATGTGAACTTCATAATCTGACCTCCTCAGACAGATCTGTCATCTACTGTCTGGGCTTGCCATGTGAGGACTGTAATTACCTTGCCTGGCACCCTCTTCACCCACAAGGAAATGAAGTGGACCAGAAGCTTGGGGTGAGGGAAGGAAGAAAGATCAAATGTGTAAGGGAGGACAAGAATATCCTAAATAAGGGAGTTGTGAGAGAATAGCCCTCCTTTTGCCCATTTCTTTGGAAAGTTACTTAAGGACATGGGAAGATATTTCCTTTCAGGAGGTTTACTGGTTATCCAAATTTTTAACTGGGGTGTAATCGTCACCGGAAAATATCATTTGCCTTTTGCTCCCCACTAAAGAGCAAAGCCCAAATGAAACAAAACAAAACATTGTTAAATGAAGTCGACAGCAATCTCCCCAACTGAGTCCTCTTAGCCTAAGGAAGTGAGATTTACTTGGAATAAGTCTGTATTCTTGAAAATTTATATAAAAATTACATCTATTCCTCTGGTTATGCATTCATTCAATACTTATTTGGCTCTTGCTATGTACCAGGCAGTATTCTAAGCACATGTAATCGTGCTAAGACAATTGACGGAAAAGGAGTCTTGTCTTGGGAGGGAAAATGGGCCAAGTTATTTTACCTCAAATATTTTAGGATTCTAATTAAAGAAAAACCCACCTTGATCTCTTTTATAAACTATAGGAAAATCTATTTTTTATATATTTTGCCTAATCGTGGGCTATCTGCTTTCTTTTAATAAAATTGAAAATACATGTGCCTGTGTTTGCGTGCAGTTGGAATAAAATTTCAAGAGGTAGAAAGGACCTTTAGGTCCTCGATACAATCCTACCCAATGAGTGTTTTCCTTCTACCACTTCTTAGCATAGGCATTTAACTTTTGCTTGAATGCATCTGGTGATGGGAAGCTCATTACTGTTGGAGACCATGGAAGAGCTGAACTCTGCAGAAGGCAAATATCTGTGGACAGAGTTCTAAAGTACAGACTCTCCTTCAAAGACAAGATAAAGGACTTAATGCATTAACGATGTTATTATATAAACAACTGCATTATGTCTTAAGGATACACACTTTGATATCACTAAGAAGATAACCTCGTTATTGCTTATACCTATTCCTGCCCACTAATCTTGTTACCTTCCACACTAATCTCATCATGTTCCTCAATAAAAGTCATGTGGGCTGAAACCGAGGGGCCTTTGTTCTGTGGAACAGAGTGCCTCCTGGTCCCCCACTTTCTAAATCTAAGAGTCTTGTGTGTTTTGTTACAGCGCGCCGTCCCTTTTCCAGGATTCCCTGTTGCCCTGCAGCGCTGGATGCAGCACGTTATCTCATAAAGCATTTTGTTGGAGGACCACTCTTCTTAAAAGGATCCTTCCAATTTACAATTAGGATAAAATGACTGGTGTGCTGGTAATGTGATCCAGAAATGAGGAAAGGGAGCATAGCTCAGGTGGTCTAGAGACGAACAGGGTATGGGGGAACTTCAAGAAAGGAAAGGGGGTACTTGGGAGAAAGACAATGAAGGTCATAAAAATAGCCGGGTCCATGGTGAGTCTGCTAGAGACTGAGGAGGTTCCCTGGGTTTTAGGAATTCAGTTGACTGACAGGGATATCAGTGTGACTGGGGCAGAATGGGAAGGAGAGCAGGCAGAGGGAAATGAGGTCAGAAGGGGAGATGGTCTGGATCATACGGCTCTGTAAGGGATTTGGATTTTATTCTAAGTTTGGTGGGAAGTACTTGGGTATTTTTAAGCAGGGAAATTATTTCTGCTTTTCGTAAACATTACATCCCCATAGCATTTCTTTTGTAACTGGAAGTTTGTACCTTTTGACTCTCCTTCTCCCCGCCCCTTCTCTTTTTTGCTTTTACAACGTCACAGTTCTATTTGTGCAATTCTGTCAGCATACCTCCTGCTTTGTCACTTTATACCTCACTCCAGAAAACCTGAATTATTCATAGTCTCCTGACTACACCAGGTGGAGGGAGCACAACCGTGTATCTAATGCTTATTTGCCCACTTCCCAGTTCCTAGTGTTCCTTCCTTCCTGCCATTGTCTACCTGGTAAATGCTCTTTTTGGTGCCAGACTTGGCTCAACTATCACCTCCTCTAGAAAGTCTTCTTTTACTTTCTTAAGCCAATCTGGGTGTTTTGTAAGTATCTCCTTTATTTCAGCTCGTTACAATTGGCAATTTATGTGGTATCTGTGAGGGCCACAGTAGTATCGGCTTCATCTCTGAATCCTCAGCATCTAGCCCTGTGCCTGGAGTAATTAATCAATTAACAAATTGTTGAATTCTTCTAAAATAAAACATAATATCTTGGGAGCATATAGCCTCCAAAATGTAACTAGTTTATATTCAATGATACCATGAATACATGGTACATTTTTCCTGGGTATATTCTGCAATTAATTCATCCTGGTGGTATCACATAGAAATAACATAGCTCAAATCAGTTGTTCTCTGAAAGTATTATGGAGTCTTTTATACAGATAACTTTCTATAGATAATTGCTAACATCTGCTTTTTAAAGTTGTAGGTCAAAATCTTCTGTGTCATGCTTTAACCAAATTTTGGAGCCTTAACTAATCACTTGTTCATATAGCTATAAAACGTAGAATTTATAAGTGCAAGGGAAGAAAATAACCAGGGTAGGTAACTCGAGACCAGCAGCGATGATCACGATGATCATTTGGTAGGAAACCTAGTGAATGAAAGCATGACCTCTAGAACCTTATTATACAGGTTCGGATCCTGCCCCTTCCAAGCAATTACCTCACCTTTATGTATTGTTAAGAGTTTCCTCAACTCTAAAGCAGGCATGATAATAATACCTTGCCTACAGGATTTTTATAAGGCATAATTTAAGTGATTCACTTAAGTGCAAGCCAGGCTATGGCTGGAGGGACATATAAACTCTTCTAGGGCAGCCCAGAGGCGGGAGGAGCTAATTGCAAGGTTGGTCTGGGAAAGCTTCTTAGGAGACATCTGGGTTGGGGCATGAAAGATAGAAGACTTTCCAGTCATGCATTTCAAGATAGCTTAATCCAAAATTTGGAAAACTTTTTCTTCCTTTCCCAGGTGGGGTTGTATGGGGTGGGGTGGGGGGAGAGCCCGTATTAAAGATGGCTTTTCCTGGGTATTCTATTAATCAAATTCCTTGGCTCTATTTTGCGCATCAGCTGAGGCCACCAGATGGCAGCACAAAGTTATAAAATCGTTTATCCCAGAGACACTGCATCCCTTTGCCTATATCTCTCTCTCGTAAATTAGGATGCTCTTAATGAACATAATACAGAAACCAAGCTGAGCTTTCTAGTATATTTGCAAAGTCTTGCTCACCATGATTAGGCAAGATTTAGCTGCATTCAGGTCTGCAAAGGCCTTTGATGGAACTCAAGGCACTGACAACTACTCTGAAGGTCCCTTGGCTAGGAGACCACCACTGAGTACAATGGAAGCTTGAAGCAGGATGAGAGACTGGTTGGACCTGTCAGCCAAGTTCTTTCATGTATTGGGAGTAGCATAGCAGGTAGCCATGGAGAAAATGGCATCACATGGCAGCTCTACCATAGGGGTACTCGCCAAGGATGCCTGGTTGATAGAGCATGCAGCAGTGACTTTATTAGTCCCTTGAGGTATGGGACCACAGGATATGATATCTGGGCAGGGCCTCATATAACAGAATGCAGTCTTTCTATAGTGGATTCTGTAATCAGTACACTGTTGAACTCCCACTTCAGAACTAAAGGATTTATTCTCCTAGCTGCTGGAAGTGGTGCTTGAAGATAACTCTTTGGGACTTACCATTCGCTGAAGAGAGCTGCCTTGCCCAAAACTTTATGACCAAGGCTGATTTATTTAATGTTTTATATGGAGGTAAAAACCCTGATGGCTGGCTCCAATTCAGGAAGGCCATCCCAACTCCAGACTTCCCGTGGGATCACCTGGAGCCTTTGTTGAGGCTTTATCGCAGCTGAACATCTCCCTCTGCCCGGTTCTGCCTCTTTCCTCCCTCACCCCACAGGAGTCAAATCTGAGAGCATCCCAATAAACTTTCTGTATATTAAGCTCTGACTCAGAGTCAGCTTTCCTGGGGAATTCAATCCCACCTTTGTGTTACTTGTGGAGAAACTGGGGCAATTTTGAGAGTCATATTTTGAGGGAGAAGTGATCATTTCAATGACCAAAGACCTCAAATCTAAGGAGAGCAGTACTCAGACATGTTTAACATTTTTTTCTTTGTCTTTTTAGGGCTGCACCCACGGCATATGGAAGTTCCCAGGCTAGGGGTTGAATCAAAGCTGTAGCTGCCGGCCTACGCCACAGCCACAGCCACGCCAGATCCGAGCCGCGTCTGCAACCTACACCACAGCTCACAGCAATGCCAGATCCTTAATCCACTGAGCAAGGCCAGGAGTTGAACCTGCGTCCTCATGAATCCTAGTCAGGTTTGTTACTGCTAAGCCACGATGGGAACTCCAGACATGTTGAGCAAGTCCCCAAGAGCAGGGCTTCATCTGACTTCTTTCCCATTATATCTCTAGTAGGCACTCAATAGATCTGTGTTTAATGAGTGAACAAATGAACACTGGTTCTTAGATGGCAGATAGAAGCAGAATTCCCTTAGGCCCTTTAGTAGGAACCTATGGAGACTAGGTTATACTTCTCAATGTCTCTAGCCAGATGTTTTTTTCTTGAAATCCCTTAGTTGTTCTCAAGGGAAGCGTTCTTCTCAATCCCCATTGAGAATTGGTGGGATGCTTTGGAGCAGCATGACTAACCCTGTATCAGTCTTTGGATACATAGACTATATTGACTGCAAAAGACTGTCAAACCAGCTTCGTGCACCTTAGCTGGAAGAATGCAAATATTAAGACAAAGAGTGTATGTATTTTTGAGGCCCCAGATCAAAACCAAGAGAAATTAGTTCTAATTATATTCTAGTCAGTGCAGAGAGCATTCCTCTGACATTAACTGAGATTGACCTTGCTAATCCACTCCTTACACTGCCAATTTTTCAAAAATTCTGGTGCAGCCAGGAGAGAGAATGGCTTAGGAAAAACGAAGCAGGATGGCTCATAGCAGATTGATTAAAGAGCAGTTGTTTAAAATCAGAGATGCTTTTCTTCAAAGCTTCGTACAGTTACTTTAGTGGCGGTGTGACCCAGGGAAAGTTACTTAATTGCTGTTTACCTCAGTTTCCTCATCTATAAAATAGGATAGAAATATCTCTTTGGAAGCTTTGCTGTGAGAATTAAATGAATATATATATATATGACATGCTTAGAACAGTTACCCAGCATATAGTGTTTTATAAGGCCTATGTGGGAGCCCATTTTGCCACATTTCTGAAGCTAATCTAGGTACTGGAATATGTATTCCAAGGAGCCTGTGGAGTCCCGGATGCCCTTTGCTTTAGGATTAATCTGGCTCTGTGGCTACTGTTTGTTTAGCTACATAACTTATGATAAGCTAAGGTTTCTGGTTGGAAAATGAAACAGATTCCCTATTTTAGCCACGTGGAAGTAACTGGTAAGCCCTAGTTTTTTTAATTAAAGTTCTGGAAGGTACAGGGTGTTTCTACTTAACAAGTAGTTACCTCTATTCTATATACACCACTGGAAGGATTTCCAATACTGGCCCTAGTCAACTTATTCATAGCTCTTGGGGCAAAGGCATAGGGGTGGAAGTTGTAGAAAACCAACATAAATTGAACACCCCCATTAAGTACTCTGGATACAAGGAGATGTAGGGGATCAAGCAAATGAACTGTATGATTCCGATAATATGATTCTAGGTCCTCTGCAAAGTGTACTCCCATGGAATCTTATTGGGATAGTTCAAGGCCACTTTCCTGCTAGTTAAGACGAAACCTGGTTTTAGGTACTTCCAAAGATTCTTAAAAATGATGATTATCTGATAATTAAGACAAATGGGGTGTTCCAAATCTCTCCTTGGATAGAAATACTCATCCAATATCTTCTCCTGTTCTCTTAGGATAGGAATTATGGTGTATGGAGTTATGGGATTGTTCAATGCAAGTGTTTCAAGGTCAGGGGTTTGGTGTTGGAAGAAGGGCTTCAGACTGCCAGGGTCTGGCAGTGAAAAAAAGGGTAACCGACCATCCCTTCCTTGGCTAAGAACGTGAAGGGAACTTCCCTCTGGACATCTATACAAGCAGTGTCTTACAAATAGACAAATATTCGCTAAGAGTTTGTTTTACAAAAATAAGGATGGTTTAAAACAAATAAAAGTTAATAAATGTGATTTAGGAAACTCGAGAAAGGAAGAGAAAGAGTAAATATTAGCTAAAGTACATGCTCCATAGATAATGAGGCAAATGTGAATACACTTACATACTAGTGTAAAGTAAAAACAGATCAACTGATAATGGAAAACAGTGGTTATAAAGTCCAAAGCTTAATTTTTCCCTCACCTGCTCCCCATCTCTCTTCCTGTCTGTGCACTTTATCTTAAATTGAGGAACAGGCAGATAACTCCCAGATGCCCTTGGGCTCGTCCCGAAGGGCTCCAGGGACTTTTCACGCCTCGATAGAGACACCCCTAGCGACCATCTCCACCAAGGGTTCCTTGCCCCAGGCTGCTGACCTCGGTCTACCTGGATGTAAAGTGCAAATATTTTAAGGGCCAGTGAGTTTGGTTTCCCTGTAGGGTGCCAAAGTTTAAAGAAGGTATCACAGGAAAAGAGGAAAGCCCACTGACAGACTTAACAGACTGCTGGAAGCAAGGGCTTGATAACCTGTTGGAGAGGAAAGAGAAAGCCACGTTGCTGTGTTCAATGATTCAACTTAAATTTTTATAAGGTTTTGAAGGAGATACACTTCAAAATTAAGACTAGGTGGGGGATAAATCTTATGAGAAGACTGGAATGTCAGCCTCAAACACTGAATTTCCAAAGAGGAGAGACCTCTTTTCTCAAAAGGGAGAGGACCACGTCAGGCATAACAAGGATACTGAGGCATGAGACAACCTCTCAACTTCTAAGCAGGAAATCATACTTGACATGCTGCCAAAGTTGAAGGAGAAAAGAAAAAGGAAGGGCTAACGTGTCTCCAATCTGTGATCTCCTAATGTTTGCCAGAAACTATGCTAGGCTTCTTAGGTATGTTATTATCTACTAGGTGAGTTGGGTATTCTTTTCATCTCCATTTTACAGACCAGGAATCGAGGCTCAGAAAGGTTCAGTTACTTGCCCATGGTTACACAGCAAATAAGACACAACTAGAATTTGAAGTGAGGTCCGATTTCAACACCTACGTATTTTCCATTAAACCAAAGCAAAGCAGTCTGTTATCTTTATTGAAGAGTGAGAGTCCATTGTGATCATTGCTTAGGCTCTTTATAGGGCAGCAAAATGTTGGTTCTTTGGACTGGCTTTGGTGTTACACTGCCTGGTTTGAATCATCGTTTTGCTTCTTACTTGGCTGTATGACCATGGGAAAGATTACCCTACCTCACTGCACCTTAATTTCCCCGTCTGTCAAATGCCTCCCTAAGGCTCTTGTGATGATTAAGAGATATAATACCTGTAAGCATGTAATAACTCATCCTTCTTATTGCTGCTATCACCTTTCAAGGTCAGTGAGATCAAGGAAACCAGGGTTACCTGGTTCTGCACTTACTAGTTCTGTGATACTGAATGTGTCTTTTTGTTCCTCAGTTTATTTACCTACGAAATGGAGAGAATAACATTATCTACCTCATAAGGGAGTCTCTGAGGATCAAATGGGTTATTATGTATAAAACTCTTAGAATAACGCCTGGCACATAGTACTCACTCAATATTGTAAGAATTATTATTTAAATAGAGGATCCATCGACTGCTTAAACCGATAACTTAATAATAATAATAATAATTACTATTATTAAAGATAATGGCTGAATCACTGAGAATTTTAATTAGGAAATAAACATTGGCAATGCTCTCCAAGTAATCATTTGGGGGTAGGGACCCTGTCTTCCCACTAACTATGTAGTTGAGTTGTTTCTTTCCAGCCTGAAGCATACTCCCAGTTTGCAGCACAGTTGGGAGAGTCTCGGTATGCCAGATAGGTGAGCTATTCTTGTGATCAATTTTTTCATAGGTAAGTAAATGAAATACTCAGTATTGATCTCTGGAACTATATCAGAATTACTCAGAAACTTTCTGATAGACGATCTAGACTATTAAGCTAAGCAAGAGCAACACAATGGATTTAATAAAAGTAAATAACAATCAGAATGATTTTACTCTAAAGGAAATAGACAATAATTGAGGACGAATCATAGCCAAGTCTCTGCTCAAATAGAGCTGGGAGGGGTTTAGTTTTGACAAACATTGTCAATTTGTTCCTTTTTTCCTCCATTGTCCCGTTGAGTGACTTTGAAGAGAAGATGGCAGGCAAAAGTGAGAAAAGAATTGCATGTTATCCTGCCGACTTTGAAAGGTTGGGGAGGGTTTTTGCAAGGAGTGGAAGGGGCAATTTTGCCTCTACTATGTAGCCATTTTGCCCTGGACGTCAAGTCCCAAAGGAGTAAAGGAGGGAAAATCTGAGATGCGTAAAAAATGAAGAGATGAAGTCTCTTTAGCTCATATACTTAGGTACTCTGAAGGGTCCTGTTTCTCCGTCTGTAAGAGGAGGTAGTTAGAATAGTGCCTTTTGGATTTCAACGCTGTCTGCTGCTAGGAGCATTTTCCCCCTATTCCACTACTTGCCAAGCCCAAAGAGTACTAAACAACACATGGGAATGTCTGCTACAGCAGTGTGACATAGTGGTTATATGTGTAGGTTCAAGAGCAAAATTGTCTGCCTACTAACTGTAGGGCTTTAGGGCACATTATTTAATCTCTCTGTGCCTCAGTATCCTCATCTGTAAAATGAGGATAATCGTAACTACCTCATAGGATTGTAAGGAATAAATGACAATGCATAAAATATGGAATATGCTTTGGACAGAACTTGGAACATAGTAAAATACTCAATAAATGTTAGCTACGATAAGACACCTTGCAGGAGCTCCACATTGACTGAGTCTATCATTGTAAATGCTTCCCAAATACTGACATTTAGGATCTTCTTCCTTTCAGATAGGGTAATGTTTCTCAAAGTCTTATCCTTGAAGCTCCTTCATCAGAATCCTTATTGAGGATTACTTTTAAATGCACTTTTCTGGGCATCCGTTTCCAGTCCTACTGAATCAGAATTTCTGACTGTGAGGCCTCAAAATCTGCATTTTCAACGTGCCCTCTGAAATTTGAGTACGAATGGTTTGTAATTTTGGTAGCTTAATGTAGAGTCCTTATTTAAATAAAAAACAAAACACGGTGTTGAAGCTTTTCCGGCTAACCTCTATCCTCAGGGTCACCACTAAGGACCTTCTTAATTAAGCAATCAATTCTCTTACTGTTGTTATGTGTAAGAATCCTTGAGGGAACCTGAATGGCCTGTCTCAACCCTAATAGAGTTCTTAAGATGGGCTCATAGCTACTAAAGTACAACTCACGGTTTTTAGCACCAAAAGTCCAGCAATATTCTTTACACTACTCAATAGATCATAAAATTTTTCAACAGTTTCTTTGGAGAATTTCTCCTCACGGAAACCCCATTTTTAATTTCCTAATGGGACCATGGAATTCACTTTATTTTTATTTAAATTTTTTAAAATTTAGTTTATTGAAGTATAGTTGATTTACATGCTGTGTTAATTTCTGCCATACAGCAAATTGACTCAGATATATATATATATACACTCTTCTTCATATTCTTTTCCATTATGATTTATCACAGGATATTGAATATAGTTCCCTGTGCTACATAAGAGGGCCTTGTCGTTTATCCATTATATAATACTTTACATCTGTTGATACCAAGGTCCCAATCCATCCCTCCCCTACACTTCTTCCACCTTGGCAACCACAAGTCTGTTTTTTATGTCTGTGAGTCTGTTTTCTGTCTTGTTGGAATTCATTTTAAATGCTCTTTAGTTTTAGTCTTACACTTGGGAATTAATCTATCCCACAAAGCAAAGTATCTGTTTTACACCATAAAGGTTTTGAGAAGCAAATATAAATAATACTGATTCTCTGATCATCAACCTACTCCCACCAGCAGAGAAATCAAATTGCTATGGGTTTAGGGAGTTCTCGACGTGGCTCAGCAGGGGATGTGGGGTTGATCCCTGGCCTCGTTCAGTGGGTTAAGGATCTGGTGTTACTGTGAGCTGTGGTGTAGGTCACAGACATGGTTCATATCTGGTGTTGCTGCGGCTGTGGCATAGGCAGGAAGCTGAAGCTCAGATTTGACTCCTAGCTATGGAACTTCCATATACCGTGGATATGGCCCTAAAGAAAACCAAAAGAAAAAAAAAGCTATAGGGTTATCTTTAACGCATTGGTGAAAATTATTTGAGCCAAACTAGCTTCCTGACAGATATTTGTGAATTTTAAACCATATGTCTTATTTTATCGCCAGTTTTATGCGAAACCAAATTCACAGCTGGCTAAGGGAAGATTTAGTCTAATGTACTTGTTATGTAGTCAGAATCAATGATCCTAGCAGCCATTTGCTTCTGGATGAACCCCATAGATTTGGGTGCAAATCAGACCTTTGAATTTTACTGGCAGAAAAATCACTGGAAAATGCAACTTGATGTCTACGTAAGGGAAAGAATTCAGGACTTTTAGTTGCGAAATCTGACCCCAAATCCGTTGCCCTTCCGAGTAATCCTAAGGTCTTTTTTTAAAAATTTTATTTTTTTTCCATTATTTCCAGCTGCACAGCGTGGTGACAGGGTTACACATACATATATGGAATCATCACAAGTGGTTAGACATGGTTCCCAGTGCTATACAGTAGGATCTCCTTGCTTTTCCATCCTAGAGGCAACAGTCTACAACTATTAACCCCAGACCCCCCTACCACCCCACCCCCTCCTCCACCCTCTTGGCAACCACAAGTCTGTTCTCCAAGTCCTTGATTTTCTTTTCCGTAGAAAGTTTCATTTGTGCAGTATATTAGATTCCAGATATTAGTGATATCATATGGTATTTGTCTTTCTCCTTCTGACTTACTTCACTCAGTATGAGGGTCTCTAATTCCATCCATGTTGCTGAAAATGACATTATTTTATTCTTTTTATGGCTGAGTAGCATTCCATTGTGTATATATACCACGTCTTCCTAATCCAATCATCTGTCGATGGACATTTGGGTTGTTTCCATGTCTTGGCTATTGTGAATAGTGCTGCAATGAACACATGTGTGCAGGTGTCTTTTTCAAGGAGACTTTTGTCTGGATATATGCCCAAGAGTGGGATTGCTGGGTCATATGGTAGTTCTATGTATAGTTTTCTAAGGTACCTCCGTACTGTTTTCCATAGTGGTTGTATCAGCTTACATTCCCACCAACGGTGTAGGAGGGTTCCCTTTTCTCCACACCCCCTCCAGCATTTGTTGTTTGTGCACTTGTTAATGATGGCCATTCTGACTAGTGTGAGGTGGTATCTCGTGGTAGTTTTGATTTGCATTTATCTAGTCATCGGTGATGTTGAACATTTTTTCATGTGTTTGTTGGCTATCTGCATATCTTCTTTGGAGAACTGTCTATTCAGGTCCTTTGCCCATTTTTCAATGCGGTTGTTGGTTTTTTTGCTGTTGAGCTGCATAAGTTGTTTGTATATTTTTGAGATTAAGCCCTTGTCAGTTGCATCATTTGACACTATTTTCTCCCATTCTGTAAGTTGTTTTTGGTTTTCTTTTTGGTTTCCTTTGCTGTGCAAAAGCTTGTCAGCTTGATTAGGTCCCATCAGTTTATCTTTGCTTTGATTTCTGTTGCTTTGGGAGACTGACCTGAGAAAACATTTGTAAGGTTGATGCCAGAGAACGTTTTCTTCCAGGAGTTTAATGGTGTCTTGTCTTATATTTAAGTCTTTAAGCAATTTTGAGTTTATTTTTGTGCATGGTGTGAGAGTGTGTTCTAGCTTCATTGATTTGCATGCAGCTGTCCAGGTTTCCCAGCAATACTTAGTGAAAAGACTGTCTTTTTTCCCATTTTAGGTTCTTGCCTCCTTTGTCAAAGATCAATTGACCGTAGGCATCTGAGTTTATTTCTGGGTTCCCTATTCTGTTCCATTGGTCCGTATATCTGTTTTGGTACCAGTACCACACTGTCTTGATTACTGTGGCCTTGTGATATTGCCTGAAGTCTGGGAGAGTTTTGCCTCCTGCTTGGTTTTTGTTCTTTAGAATTGCTTTGGCGAGTGTGGGTCTTTTGTGGTTCCATATAAATTTTTGGATTGTTCTAGTTCTGTGAAGGATGTCATGGGTAATTTGATAGGGATTGCATTGAATCTGTAGATTGCTTTGGGTAGTATAGTCATTTTTACAATATTAATTTTTCTGGCCCATGAGCATAGAATATCTTTCCATTTCTTTGTATCGTCTTTGATCTCCTTGATTAATGTTTTGTAGTTTTCTCCATATAAGTCTTTCACCCCCTTGGTCAGGCTTATTCCCAGGTATTTGATTTTTTGGGGTGCTATTTTAAAGGTAAGGTATTTTGGTATTCTTTTTCTAATATTTCATTGTTAATATACAGAAGTGCGATTGATTTCTGAAGGTTAACCTTATATCCTGCTACTTTGCTGAATTTGTCTATCAGTTCAAGTAATTTGGGGTTGAGTCCTTGGGGTTTTCTGTATAAAGTATCATGTCATCTGCATGGAGTGACAGTTTTACCTCTTCTCTTCCTATTTGGATGCCTTTTATTTCTTTCGTTTGTCTGGTTGCTGTAGCTAGTACTTCCAATACTATGTTGAATAATAATGGTGAGAGTGGGCATTGCTGTCTTGTTCCAGATTTTAGTGGGAAGGTTTTCAGCTTTTTTTCATTGAGTATTATATTTGCTGTGGGTTTATCATAAATGGCTTTTATTATGTTGAGGAATGTTCCTTGTATTCCCACTTAGGTAAGAGTTTTGATCAAGAATGAATGTTGGACTTTGTCAAATGCTTTTTCTGCATCTGTTGAGATGATCATGTGGTTTTTGACTTTTCTTTTGTTAATGTGGTGTATGACATTGATTGATTTGCATATGTTGAACCATCCTTGTGCACCTGGGATGAATCCCACCTGGTCATGGTGTATGATCTTTTTGATATGTTGTTGGATTTGGTTGGCTAAAATTTTGTTGAGAATTTTTGTATCTATATTCAGCAAAGATATTGCCTATAGTTCTCTTTTTTCGTGGTGTCTTTGTCTGGTTTTGGAATTAAGGTGATGTTGGCATCATAGAATGTCTTTGGGAGTGTTCCTTCATCTTCAACCACTTGGAAAAGTTTAAGGAGGATGGGTATGAGTTCCTCTTTGTATGTTTGGTAGAATTCACCTTTGAAGCCATCTGGCCCTGGACTTTTATTTGTAGGGAGTGTTTTGATGACATAATTTCATTTCTAGTGATCAGCCTTGTTCGGTTGATCTATTTCTTCTTGATTCAGTTTTGGCAGGGTGTAAGTCTCTAAAAAGTTGTCCATTTCTTCTAGGTTGTCAAATTTGTTGGCATACAATTGTTCATAGTATTCTCTCATGTTTTTTTTGTATTTCTGTAATATCCTTTGTGACTTCTCCTTTTTCATTTCTTATTTTGTTTATTTGGGTTTTTTTCTCTCCTCTTCTTGGTGAGTCTAGCCAGAGGTTTGTCAATTTTGTTTACCTTTTCAAAGAACCAGCTCTTGGTTTTACTGATTTTTTTCCTATTGTTTTTTGCATCTCTATTTTATTGATTTCCTCTCTGATCTTTATGATTTCCTTCCATCTGCTGACTTTAGGGTGTTTTTGTTCTTCTTTTCCTAATTCATTCAGGTGATGGGTTAGGTTGTCAATTTGAGATTTTTCTTCTTTTTTGAGGAAGGCCTGCAATGCTATGAACTTCCCTCTGAGCACTGCTTTTGCAGCCTCCCATAGATTTGGAGTGGTTGTGTCTTCATTCTCACTTGTCTCAAAGTATTTTTTAATTTCCTTCTTGACTTCCTCATTGACCCATTCGTTTTTTAGTAGCATGTTGTTTAGTCTCCATGTAGTATGTGTTTTCTTGACATCAAGATACAGGAAGCACAGAGGGTCCCAGACAAGCTGAAACCAAACAGACCCACACCAAGACATATTATATTAAAAATGGCAAGAATTAAAGGTAAAGAGAGGATCCTAAAGGCAGCAAGAGAAAAGCAAAGTGTTAATGACAAAGGATCCCCTATAAGGCTGTCAGCAGATTTCTCTACAGAAACACTACAGGCCAGAACAGAGTGGCGAGATATATTTAAAGTGCTGAAAGGAAAAGTTTTACAACCTAGAATACTCTACCCAGCAAGAATATCGTTTAAAATAGAAGGAGAAATAAAGAATTTCTCCAACAAACAAAAGCTAAGAGAGTACAACAATACTAAACTCTTTCTAAAAGAAATGCTGAAAGGGTTCCTATTAAAAAAAAGTAAAAAGTAAGAAATAGAATGGAGGAAACCACAAATAGAAACACTCTTTCGAATAAGCCAGCATACAGATGCAAACATGAAGATGATAAAAGAAATAAAATAAAATAAAAAAGACAACAAAATCAAACATTATGGGGAGGGAAAACAAGAAAATATAGATTCTTTTTTTAACTTTTTAAAAATATGTATTTTTTAATTAAAAAAAATTAATTTATTTTCATTATTTTTAAATTTTTTAATAATATGTTTAAGCCTATATGGCTATCAGGCCACAGCAGGCAGAAATAAGAAGGTTTTAAAATATTTAAAAAACAGGGCAGCCACAAATCAAAGGGGAACATCACATCCACAAATACTGAAAAGAAAAGCACTCAAGCGTAAAATAAAAGGAAACCATCCAAACAAACAAGAGAAGAAGAAAACTGGAAAGCAAGGTCTAAAATGGCAATAAATACATATCTATCAATAATCACCTTAAATGCCAATGGACTGAATGCTCCAATCAAAAGACACAGAGGGGAACACTGGATAAAAAAGCAAAAACCTACAAACTGCTGCCTACAAGAGACTCACCTTAGGGCAAAGGACACATATCAATCAAAAGTGAGGGGATGGGAAAAGATATTTCATGCCAATGGACAAGAAAGGAAAGCAGGAGTGGCAATACTTACATCAGACAAAATAGACCCTAAGATGAAGGCCATAAAGAAAGACAAAGAAGGACACTATTTAATGGTTAAAGGATCCATTCAAGAAAAGGATATTACAATTGTCAACATATATGCCCCTAATATAGGAGCACCCAAGTACCTACAACAAGTACTATCAGACATAAAAGGAGAGATAGATGGGAATATAATAATATTAGGAGATTTAACACTCCGCTCACATCAGTGGACATCATAGAATATCTTTGGGAGATATCTAGGCAGAAAATCAGTAAGGCAACAGAGATCCTAAATGACACAATAGAAAAGTTAGACCTAACTGACATTTTTAGTACATTGCATCCACAAAAATCAGAATATACATTCTTCTCAAGTGCACGTGGAACATTCTCAGGGATAGATCACATACTGGGGCACAAAACTAACCTCAACAAATTTAGGAGTATAGAAATTATTCCAAGTATCTTCTCTGACCACAAAGGCATGAAACTAGAAATCAACCACAGGAAAGGAAATAATCCTAAGGTCTTGAACCCTGAGATGGCTTCAAGTATGCTGAAATTTCCAAGGAAGTCAGAACAATTCACAACAGGCTTAACTTCTCCAGGTCTCTTTGTGGGCTATCTGAACCACTGGGTATCTCTAGAATAAACAAGTTTCTTTCTTTCTTTTTTTGTTGTTCTTTTGTTGTTGTTGTTCATATGCTGCACCTGTGGCATATGAAGGTTCCCAGGCTAGGGGTGGAATTGGAGCTGTAGCCGCTGGCCTACACCACAGCCACAGCAACGCCAGATCCTTAACCCACTGAGCGAGGCCAGGGATCGAAACTGCGTCCTCATGGATGCTACTCAGATTCATTTCCGCTAAGCCACAATGGGAACTCCAGAATAAACAAGTTTCTGACTGAGTCTCAAGGCCCCTGCAAATATCAACTAGACCTCTCACATGTCTAGACACTTAGAGACTTACATGATTTTGTAATATTATTCTTTCTACATAGCTGCAAACTGATTGATTTGGCACCAAGAATTTTCCTTCATTTTTATTGTGATTGCCTTTAACACTGGTTACAGATAGAACTTTATTAAGCATGTGCACTGCAGTGGTATAAAAGAAACAGTCCTGGTTTCCGGAATTTAGACTCTTAATAATTATATATAATTGTTTATCCCCCTATACTTCCTGAGCTCTGTTCTGGGAGACTTTTTTCATGTTGTTTTTAATTTTTATTGCAATGTGTTTTCTAACAGTTTTCTTTTGAGATATCAGTTACATACCATACAATTCATCCACTTACAGTGAATTCACAGAGCTGTACAACTATTGGCACAATTGATTTTAGAATATCTTCATCACCCTATTTAAAAATAACCCACCCCTATTATCAGTCACTCTTCATTTAACTTGCCCTATTCTGGACATTTCATATGGGTGAAATCATATATGTGGTCTTTTATGAGTGACTTCTTTCACTTAGCATAATATTTTCAAGGCCCATGCATGCTATAGCATAGATCAGTATATGATTCCTTTTTATGGACAAATGTTCAGTTATATAAATATACCACATTTTATTTAACATTCATCAGTTGAGGAACATACATCTTAATGGTATTTTGAATAATGCTGCTATAAGCATTCAAGTATAAGTTTCTGTGTGGATATATGATTTAATTTCTCTAGAGTACATATCTAAGACTGGAATTGCTGGGTCATATGACTCTAGGTTTAACTTACTGAGGAATCACCAGACTTTTTCAACGTAGCAGAACCATTTCACACTTACACTAAAAATCTATTCAAGTTCAAATTTGTCTACATTGTCATCATTGCTTTTTATTGTCTTTTTCATTATAGCCATCCTAGTAGGTGTAAATTCTTATCTCATTTTGGTTGTGATTTGCATTTCCTTACTGACTAACAATATTGAGTATCTTTTCTTGTGCCTATTAGCCATATATGTATCTTCTTTGACGAACTGTCTGTTCAGACTGTTTTGCTCATTTCTAATTGGGTCATACGTCCTTTTTTTATATGAGCTTTGAGTACTTTATATATTCTGAATGCTAGACAATCACCGGATATATGATTTATAAATATCTTCTGTTTCTGCTCTTTTGTGTTTTTTTTCACTATCTTTTTTATTTTTTTTTTACAAGAGAACAAATCCACTTTTATTTATTTACTTTTCAGAAAGTTTAAATCCTTGAAGGGTAGAGCATCACACGGATTCTGTGTCCAATGGCCTTAGCAGGAAGGTTGCTTCGGAATTTGGCACGAACCATGCCACTGTTGCCATGAGCATGAGTTACCTTTCCCTAGATTACTCTGGTTTTGTTAGGTTTTCCGCCAGGAGTCACTGTGTTATTCTTTGCTTTGTACACATAAGCACATCTCTTGCCTAGATAAAATTCAGTTTTGTCTCGGGCATAAACACCTTCAATTTTAAGAAGAGCTGTGTGCTCCCTCTGGTTCCGGAGACCCCGCCTATAACCAGCAAAGATGGCCTTGGACCACAACCTTCCCGACATATTTGTTGTTTTTGACGTCCTGTTCCCAGCAGGCCTCCACAGGCTTCAAGATGGCTGTTTTTTTCAGTTTCTTGATAGTATTCTTCAAAGGAAAAAAATTCACAATTTTGAGAAAATCTAATTTATCTATTTTTTTTTTCTTTTGATGCTGGTGCTTTTAGTGTCATGTCTAAGAAATCATTGACAAATCTAAGGTTACAAAGATTTACCCTTTGTTTTCTTCTTAAGAGTTCTATGGTTTTAGTTCTTACATTTAGGCTTTTCATCCACTTTGCATTGATTATAGTATACGGTGTGAGGTAAAAGTCTACCGTCATTCTTTCACGTATAGATATCCAGTTATCCTAACACCACTTAAAAATTATTTACTTATTTTTGGGAGTTCCCTTCGTGGCTCAGTGGTTAACGAATCCTACTAAGAACCATGAGGTTGCGGGTTCGATCCCTGGCCTTGCTCAGTGGGTTAAGGATCCGGTGTTGCCGTGAGCTGTGGTGTAGGTTGCAGACGTGGCTCAGATCCCACGCTGCTGTGACTGTGCCGTAGGACTGTGGCTACAGCTCCTGTTAGACCCCTAGCCTGGGAACCTCCATATGCCGTGGGTGTGGCTCTAGATAAGGCAAAAAGACCAAAAAAAATTATTTATTTATTTTTGGCTGTGCCCGCAGCATGTGGAAGTTCCTGGGCTAGGGATGGAACTTGCACCATGGCTATAACCAGAGTCAGAGCCACAGCAATGACAATACCAGATCCCTAACCCACTTGGACACATGTGAGCTCCTCTTTTAAAATGGTAAAATACATGAAGTTTACCACCTTACTAGCATCACTTGTTGAAAGACTTCTTTCCCCCATTGAATTGCTTTGGTGGCACCTTGTAAAAAATCAGTTGATTGTAAATGTGATGTTTTTATTTATGAACTCTCAATTTTATTCCATTAATCTTTATCTTAGGGCTGCACCTGTGGCATATGGAAGTTCCCAGGCCAGGGGTCCAATCGGAGCTACAGCTGCTGGCCTATGCCACAGCCAAAGCAACGTGGGATCCTTAACCCACTGAGGTAGGCCAGGGATCGAACCCGCATCCTCATGGATACTAGTCGGTTTCATTGCCACAGAGCCACAATGGGAACTCCCCATTAATCTTTATGTCTATCTTTATGCCAGTACCACACTGCCTTGATCAGTCTTGCTTTTCAGTAAGTTTGAAATCAGTCTGAGTAAGTCCTCCAAATTGATTCATTCTTTTCAAGATTATTTTGGCTATTTTGGGCCCCTTGAGTTTCCATATAAATTTTAGGATCACATTGTCAATTTCTATAAAGAAGCAAGATGGTATTCTGATACTTATTGCATTGAATCTGTAGAATGCTTTGAGGAGTACTGTCATCTTAATATTATTAAGGTTTCTGATACATGAACAGAAGACACATTCCCACTAAATTTAAATAATTACCTTAGGCTCAATTCTTAGTGTGCATTAGTCAGAAGGAATCTTAAAAATTCTAAATTCATAGAAACAGAGTATAATGGTGGTTTCCAGAGTTTGGGGCTGGAGAAAATGGGAGAGATGATGGTTAAATTGTGTGAATTTTCAGTTACAAAATGTATAAGTTCTGGGGCTCTAATAAACAGCATGGTGACTATAGCTAACAATACTATAACACTTGAAACTTAATAGATCATAAAGTTTCTCAATGCACCAAAAATAAATCTGTAATTATGTTAGATGATGGATGTGTTAACTAACCTTACTGTGGTAATCATTTTGAATGTAGCAAATCATTGCATTGCACACCTTAAACTTACATACATCATGTTATATATTAATTATATCTCAATAAAACTGGAATAAAAAGTGCATGAATATTGGTTTTTGAGTGATAAATTATAGCAGAATTTTCTTCAAACTCAGTACCGGCCAAATGGAGCTTAAACTAGAGCCAGGAACATATAATTCTGGACATAGTACTTAGGTCTCTAAACTACAGCACTATGGCCCACATTTAGCAATGCCCATAAACTGAAGAGAAAAATTTAGAGGATGGAACAACCATTTCTCTATTTAACATGATAGTTTGAACTTAAGGCCGGGCTGAGAGATGATCTACCATATGTGCTTTGAAAGCCATCTTTGAAAAAAAGATCCTCTTTTTCATGGGGTGGACTCAGTGCAAATTACGACAACTCTAAATATTGCTGCTCCAATTTTTTTGTGTATGCTGACAACTCCTCTAGACTCCAGAAGATTTTTAATGAAGGACATTAAAACATACTTGGAAACCTGAGCTCAGGTCCATTCCATAGGAAAATGGTGATCAATCAACAGAAAAAGGGTACCACCTCACTCCCATGCTGCTATCCCACTCTAACACTTGCTATGCTATCTGTCACAAGCAAACACAGCGACTCCATGAGATTTGTCATGATGTGACAGTACGATTAGAGAATGAGCACTGGATGAACAAAAAACAGCACTGACATTACTGAGCCATTACTGTCTGCCACACTTTTCACATCCATTGAATGTTCAGCACAGCCCTATGAGATGGTACTATTTTTTCCACACGTTTTACAAATGAAGAAATTGAGGCATGTAGAAATGAAGTAATTTATCTAAGGTCAAAGGGTAAGTGTAAGGACAGGGATTCAAACCCAGGTTGGATTGACTTCAAAGTCATATTTTCTGTGTAGCATTTTGACATCATAATACCAGTCATAGGAGTGGCATCCTAATTCCAACTGAGTGGCTTAGAGACCATGAGAAATGTCCTTTGCATGGGGGCCTCAGTTTCTTCATCTATACAACGAAGGAGTTGGAGATAAAGTTGTGTTTCTAAGTGCCCTTTTTTTTCTGATCCCATTTGATTATCACTTCATCCTATGATATAAATTGGGCAAATATTTATCTCCACCTTATAAATGAAAGAATGGAAGTTCAGAGAGGTTTTGTGTCTTGTGTACAGTCATATAACTAGTTTCTGGGAGTCAGATTGAACCCATGTTTCTGAACTTCTAGATTGAACCATCATAGGCCACTGATCAAGATCATGTGACCCACTATTTCTTCTCATTATGGGAAAATTCCTCATTCCCACAGACCAGGGCTCAAATAAATGTTTGTACATTATACTATGATCTGAAATCCTCACACGTTTTCTCTGAATCTGAATATGTCATCAGTTAGAGGTTTGTACTTGTTTTTCCAGAGATAGACTAATCCATTACTCATACCTTTATCCAAGGAGTTTTGATTGGGAAGAAATGATGTTTAAAATGCAAGAGCCTACCGTGCATACTAGATCCTGAACATTATTTCTGCAGTTCCTGAGCTTGCTTGATGATCATAATCCCTGGAGAACTTGTTAAAAACACAGATTCCTACAATCCACTGAGAGCTGCTGATTTGCAATAAGAATATGAATTTTTAATAAGTTCTCACACACAGTGGATCTTCCTGAGATAGGGCTGATTTTTAATCAGTATGGCTGACTAGTTGGTTTGGGGCCAGGGCACATTCTGATTGGTCATAGCACATGCCCTACCAGTTCTTAAATATTCTGGAAACAACCAAGCATGATAGGGCAAATATGTTCACTCGACAGAAGAGGAACTAAGGTCCCAGGGGGCTCAATAGCTTGTAGAGATACTTAGCAGATGGGTTAGGGAGGTGAAAATGGTATGTTCATTTTTCTACACTAATAAGTGGTCATAATCAAAGACAGCAGACCATGGAATGTGTATCAGTCAGGGTTCTCCAGAGAAATAAGACCAATAGAAAATATATAAAGAGATTTATTTTAAGGAATTGGCTCATGTGATTATCAGGGCTGGAAAATCCAAAATCTGTATCCAAACAGTCTAGAAACTCAGGCAGTAATTCTACATTACAGTCTTGAGGCAGAATTCCTCCTTTCTCAGGAAACCTCAGTTTTTGCTTTTGAGGTTTGGATCAGGTCCAAGCATATTATCAAGGGTAATTTCTTTTACTTAAAGTCAACTGACTTCAGTTGGGAAAGAAGAACAAAGCTGTAGGCACCTTGTTCCCTGAAGTGAAACTATATTACAAGGCTATAGTAATCAAAACAGCATGGTATTGGCATAAAAGCAAACACATAGATCAAGGGAACATAATGAAGGGCCCAGAAATAAACCCACACATATATATGGTCAACTAATTTATGACAAAGGGTCCAATAATATAAAAAGGGGAAAGGACAGTATTTTCACTAACTGGTGTTAGGAAAGTTGGACAGCCACATGCAAAAGAATGAAACTGGACCTCTATCTTATGCCATACACAAAATTTACCTCAAAAAAGCCTTTAGATTTGGATGCAACCTGAAACCATAAAATTTATAGAAGAAAACATAGGTGGTAAGCTCCTTGACATTGGTCTTGGTGATAATTTTCTTGGATCTGATTCCCAAAGAAAAGACAACAAAAGCAAAAATAAACAAATGGGATTGTACCAAATAGAAAAGATTCTCTATAACTAAGCAAATGATTGGACTTCCCATGTGGCTCACAACATCTAAGGAAATCATCAACAATTAAAAAGGCAGTCAACTAAATGGGAGAAAATATCTACAAATCACATATCTGATAAGGTGTTAATATGCAAAATGTATAAAAAAAAAACTCATACAAGTCAATAGCAAAAAACAAACCAAAAAACCCCGCACCAGTCCAGTTAAAAAATGAGCAGAGGACCTGAATAAACATTTTTCCAAAGAAGATATAAAGATGGCCAACAGGCATATAAGAAGATGCTCAACATCACTAACCATCATGGAAATGTAAATCAAAACCACCATGAGGTACCACCTCACCCCTGTCAGAATGGCCATCATCAAAAAGACAAGAAATAACAAATGCTGGCAAGGATGTGGAGAAAAGAGAACGCTTTAACACTATTAGTGGAAGATCTTTTAAAAAGGGGAGGGAGTTATGTACTCCCTCTGAGCATTAGGACTTACCTTTCCTGATTCTTGAGACAATACTAGAGGACTTCTGGAGTTCTCTGACCATGCCCTGGTGCCCACTTCTATGTTTTAGGCTTTGTTAAGACTGGGGGATCTTGAAGTAGAGGGAAAAATTTTAAAAAGGTAAACTCACTGGTGATAAGAGGCTTATTCTACCACTGGTATTTCTTTCCTTCTTTATCTTGCTGCTGTTAACTTTTTAGGGACTTAAGATAGCTGCCCATACACTCTGTCTTGGTTTCATAGTTGTATTCAATGGGACAGACAGGAGTGAAGTATGCTCATTCCATCTTACCCAGAACCAGAACTCCTGTAGTAGATTCTTTACTTCTCCCTCTCTGATTCTACTCGAGCCCTTTTTACAAACCATTCTCTACACACTAACTAGAGTGGTCCTTATAACCCTCAGTAAAATTGCATCTCTCCCTTCTTTAAAACATCTGAGTGGTATTTCCTTTTACTTTAAAGCAAATCTTTATGACAGCCTACAAAACTACATGATCTGACCCCTGCATCTCTCTTCAAAATAACATCATACGCCTCACTCACTCTATCCCAGTCCCATGCATTTTTTTCAGTTCTTAGTGCATGACAAACTCAGTTCTTTTGTAGAGATTTGTACTTGTGGTATCATTGTTGAATGCGTGACTCCAATATCTTTGCATGGCCTTCCACTTTCACCTTATTTAAGTCACAGCTCAAATGCTTTCACCTCAGATAGTCCTTTTAGGCCACTTAAAGTAGCCTAACAGTTTGCCTCACTTCAATTACCTTCAGAGCACTACAGCTTTTTAAAAGAACCATGTATTTGTTCACTTGTTTATTTTCTTTTTCTGTGGAAATTACAGTTTTCAGTGGACAGAAAGTTATCTTAGACTTTTTCATTCACTGCTGTATCCTCAGTGTATCTAGAGTGGCACTTTACACATAGTATGTTCTAAAAATAACTTGTTCAGTGAATGTATATCTTTTCTATCTTATTTGTATGCACACATTTTTTTTTTTTTTTTGTCTTTTTAGGGCCACACCCATGGCATATTGAGATTCCCAGGCTAGGGGTCAAATCAGAGCTGTAGCCACTGGCCTATGGCACAGCCACAGCAACACAGAATCCAAGCAGTGTCTGCTACCTACACCCCAGCTCATGGCAATGCCAGATCTTTAACCCACAGAGCGAGGCCAGGGATCGAACCTGCATCCTCATGGATGCTAGTCAGATTCCGTTCCACTGAACCACGATAGGAACTCCGATGCACACATTTCAAAACCATTAAAAGGAGTTCCTGCAGTGATACAATGGATTAAGAGTCTGACTGCAGTGGCTTGGATCTCTGTGGAGGTGCAGGTTTGATTCCCGGCTGGCGCAGTGGCTTAAAGGATCTGGTATTGCCGCAGCTCCAGTGTAGTTCACAGCTGAGGCTCGGATTCAGTCCATGGCCCTGGAACTTCCATATGCTGTGGGTGTGGCCATAAAAATAAATAAATTAAACAGAAAATAAAACCATAAAACATTTTGGGTTAAGGCTATGTTAGTAAGGCTTAATATTCTGTCTCATTAAATGTATTTCATCGACATCACCTCAAGAGCTGCTTCACTGCACTGGGTGTTTTGGTGTGAAATAGTTTAACGGTTTGTACTCAGCCATTCCTCTGGTGTCTAATTTGTTTTGTGCTGGAATTATAATCTTGTCTTTGTTCATCTTGTCATTTTCTCATTCTTTCAAGATTTTAGATGTCTTTTCATAAAACATTTCTTCACTGCAATCATCTTGTTTATTAGATTACTCATTATTTTTATCCCTATCCCTCAACAATACAAGCTTCAGAATTTCTGTTTGTGTTCACTGCTCTGCCCCTAATTTCTGGAACAGGCACTCTATCGATGTTTGTTCAATGAATACATCATATTTAATTTCTTCAATTGCCTCATTTGTAAAACAGGGATGGTAATATGTATGTCATTGACCCTTAGAGAGAACAGTAGTGCTGTATCACAACGTGGATGCTAGAGGGCATATGAGTTGCTATGACTAGCTAAGGGTCTGGGTCCTGCATACCAGCTTCCACAGCAACGCTAATTCAAATCTCTGGTTCGGCAAACTTGCAAACTCTAGGCTGAAGTTGAACATTGGCATTGCCCTTATATAGTTAAAACTCCAAGTGCGAAATCCAAAATGTTAAATTTCAACTTAATAGGAAGACAATGAATCCCCTACATAATCTTACATGCTGGCAGATAGGGATGAAATTGATTATGAAACACTTTACTCCTAAAATCAGAGAATTTCAGAACTTGGACATGACGTAGTGGACGATGGGAATAATTTCAAATTTCTGAGCAGGGGGGCCAGGTTATCTAAAAGAGTAGGTAGCTTCTTTATGGGGCTTTGATTATTGACAAAATCTTCCCAACAACAGTGTTTGGGGGTGGTGGTGGAAGAGAGTAGCTATGAGGGACTTTGTTGTAGCTGCGTTTGTTTGCAAATTTAGAACATCCTGCATTATTCCATGATATGTAAAATGTCAACCATTTAAAGGTAGTAAGTGTTCTAAGTCCCCTCCCCTTCACACATATTCCTTGAGGCTACCTCGGCCTGGGTAGCTCTTTGCTTTTCACTCAATAATTACCTTTCTCAGTATGCTGCCGAGAGCTTGGAAAGTACTGATGTCTCATTCAGTGATTCATCCTATTTATTGCCTAATTTAGAAGGGCAGTGAAAGCACTCGTAATTATTTTGTGATTTTCCACATTGACAGCTTAGCTAAGATATGGCAAGTCCCAAAGTAATTCAAAGTACTTTCAAGTTCTCTGCAGCCTGGCAGAGCCCGTGCCTAGAAAGAGAGAACAATATATGGACCTGGCCTTAAAACTAGATTCTTCAGCAGTCTTTGCTGTCATTCCTCTCCTGAGCTAAGAACCATAAGGAAATTTCAGTCCTTAGAGGTCATCTCATCTTCTGCCTCCAACCTGAACTGGCTTGTCAAGAAGATGCCAGCTGAAGTCTTAAGGTCTAGACTTTACACAAAAGCTTGCTTTGGGAGCATTTCTGAAAGACCTCCTGCCTCCAAATCTTCCCCTCCCTGTCTTGCCACACTGCCTAAACAGTCCAATTTTATAAATTAGTTCCTATAGGACATTACCAAGAATATATGCTAAAATTATTTATCATAAGGGTAAAGGTAATTTATAGAATTATGGAAGGCACCCTTTTGGTCCATTTTGTTTTATTTTATTTTATTTTTATGGCCACATCCATGGTGTGTGAATGTTCCTGGACCAGGTATTGAATCTGAGCCGCAGCTGGGACCTATGCTGGAACTGTGACAATACCCAATCCATAACCCACTGTGCTGGCCTGGGGATCCAACCTGTGCCTCTGCAGTGACCCAAGCCACTGCAGTTGGATTCTTAACCCATTGTGCCACAGCAAGAACTCCTTTTTGTCCATTTAAAAAATTTATCTTGGGAGTTCCTGTTGTGACTCAGCAGAAACAAATTCAACTAGTAACCATGAGGATGCGGGTTCAAACCTTAGCCTTGCTCAGTGATTAAGGATCTGGCTGTAGGTCACAGATGCAGCTCAGATCCCACGTTGCTGTGGCTCTGGCATAGGCCGGAAGCTGTAGCTCTGATTAGACCCCTAGCCTGGGAACTTGCATATGCCACAGGTGTAGCCCTGAAAAAGCAAAGAAAAAAATCATCATGATTCTTTCCATATCCCAAATAAATTGCAATTGGATTAAAAATATTCCTTCCTATAGATGCAGGCCTTTTGCATCTATATGACTCCTCTTTTGAAATCCACACTCTGTATAATCTATGAGTTAAGTCATTTGAAGCCATGGGTATCTTGGTATGCATTCATGTGGTACAGTGGACGAAACATGGGCTTAAAGTCCCACATATCTGGGTTTGAATCCTTGTTCTACAGGTTAGTAACTGTGTGGCTTTGGGAAAGTCCCTTTAACTTTTTGGACTTCGGTTTCCTGAAGATAGCATTACTTAAATCACAGGATTTGGAGAAGGGGAAGGAAAGAGAATAGAGAGGGCCTGTTTATGTGGTTGATATACAGCTATTGTGTGTCCAGCTTTAGAGTCTCCAGAATTTCTCTGTAAGTTTATAATGGGGTATAAAGAACAGAGTGGGTAGGCACAGGTGGGGGACTTACTTGCTCTGTTTTAATGTGACATCATATTGTTCTTACTCATGTGATATACTTATTGGAGGTAGCTAATGCTGATGTGGAGGAGAGGGAGTAAAGCCCTCCAAGGTTCCTGTAGGTGCTGCCACTAGAGCTCAAAAATGGTCTTGAGGTAGTTCCTGTTGTGGTGTAGTGGAAACGAATCTGACTAGGAACCAGGAGATTGTGGGTTCGATCCCTGGCCTCACTCAGTGGGTTAAGGATGTGACGTTGCCGTGAGCTGTGGTGTAGTTCGCAGACGCGGCTTGGATCTGGCATTGCTGTGGCTGTGGTGTAGGCCAGCAGCTGTGGCTCCGATTCGACCCCAAAGTAGACTCACTCTAGTGCTCACCTTCCATCTCACCCACTTTGCAAGCATTGGCACTGTGAAGCTCTATCAGACTCACCAGCTGAGTTGCCAGCGGCAGTAGTAGCAGCAAAACATGTCATGATTCCAGTAAGGTATAATATGTCTCTGGTGCTGGAAAAGACTCCTGGAAGATTTCTCCTGATTTCTGTCATTTTGGTGAG
>PVHT020000193.1:113345-133528 GCA_004024745.2 Catagonus wagneri
AGACTCACTCTAGTGCTCACCTTCCATCTCACCCACTTTGCAAGCATTGGCACTGTGAAGCTCTATCAGACTCACCAGCTGAGTTGCCAGCGGCAGTAGTAGCAGCAAAACATGTCATGATTCCAGTAAGGTATAATATGTCTCTGGTGCTGGAAAAGACTCCTGGAAGATTTCTCCTGATTTCTGTCATTTTGGTGAGAAGTGGTACAGTTACACTAAGCTTTCTAATCCATTCCCCCACACCTACTTTTGAGATTGCTCTTTCTATCTAAATAGACGTTGTTCAAGTATTTGATACACTCCTTTGCCTCTGCCTCCCTGACCCAAACCCCCTCCCATCTTTTTTTTGCCCCTCCCACAGCATGCAGGAGTTTCCTGGGCCAGGGATCAAACCCGTTCCACAGCAGTGACAACACTGGATCCTTAACCCATTAGGCCACAAGGGAACTCTGAGCCCCCTCCAGTCTTGCTTTCTCTGATATTATGTCAGCACGTCCAAGACCAGATAAAAGCATTAGGTTTAAGATCAGTTTCCTGATTGCTGAACACAAAAGCACTCAAGTCCACAAAAATGAGAAAATGATAAAAGCACTTTATTCCCCTGTTTAGGGACACCATCTTCCTCTACATCAACTCTGCTTGGAAATGAATTCTAGCAAAGAACTCTAGTCGCAATGAAATTGCATATGGGATAGATGGATGGATTATTAGATGAATGCACAGATGGATAAATGGATAGAAAGATATAGATCTATATATGTGGAATATAGGGTGCATGTGTATGTATGCAAATAAGAATATAAGTATATAAACAATCTGGTTTCTAAGTCCCTTTAAAATATTATAGATTAGAAATAGCCTATGAACTTCATATCTATTGAATAAACTTCATGTCTATGAATGAGTAAAGACATAGAGCTACGGACCTCTGGGGCAAATCATAGTGAAATGGAGCTAAAAGAAGAGCAGCTTAGCAATGGTGGAGCAAAGACCTCCAAAAATCCACTAAATAAAACCAGTGATAACACAGGTGGAGTTCCCGTCATGGCTCAGTGGTAAGGAACCCGACTAGGATCTACGAGGACGTAGATTTGATCCCTGGCCTCGCTCAGTGGGTTAAAGATCCAGTGTTGCCATGAGCTGTAGTGTAGGTCGCAGATGCGTCTACAATCCTGCGTCGCTGTGGCTGTGGCATAGGTTGGCAGCTGTAGCTCTGATTTGACCCCTAGCCTGGGAACTTTGACGTGCTGTGAGTATAACCCTAAAAAGCAAAATAATGACTATGGTAATAATAACGCTGGCAAAAATTATTTCAAAAAATCAACGTTTTCAGAATTCTGGAATTAACATTAACCAAAAGTTTGCAACAATCGAAAAAGCATTTATTCAAGAAAAATGTCTGAACCTCCATGAGAATAGTGAGCTCTGTGGCATTTTAACTTGTCCTATTCTAATCCCTCTCTCCTCAGCTCCCCTGAAAAATAACACCCTGACCACACCAGTAGCTATAAAAACCAATAGCCTAGCAGCCACTGGAGGGGGGTAGACTGGGTTTGAAGTCCACAAAAAGCCTCATTCCTGGAGAATTGTCACAATTTGAGCTGTCTGGCAGTTCTTGGAAACGCCCACTCACATGACTCATCTTTGTTTGCCCTGGCTCACAGCTCACTCCATGCAAAAAGCGTTTTTTGTTTTAATAGACTCTTTTTAAAGAGCAGTTTGGAATTTAGAGTAGAACAGAAGAAAGTACAGAGTTTCCATATACTACCATTCCTTCCTCTCCCCCACCTTCCACAGTTTTCCCCTATTATTAATATCATATATTAGTGTGGTACTTTTGTTACAACTGAGAAACTAATATTGACACATTATTATTAGCTAAAGCCTATAGTTTATATGAGGTTGACCTTTTCAGTTGTATATTGCTTGGGTTTTGACAAGTATCTACCACTATAATATCATACAGAAGAGCTTCACTGTCCTAAAAAAAAAAATCCCCTTTCCTCTAAATGTTCCCTCCTTAATCAGTGGCAATCACTGCTCTTTTTACTGTCTCTATAGTTTTCCCTTTACCTGATTGTCATATGAGTAGAATCATACAATATGTAGCCTTTTCAGACTGGTTTTACTTAACAACATGAATTTAAGTTTCCTATATGTCTTTTCATAGCTTCATGGATCATTTATTTTTATGGCTGAATAATATTCCATTGTATACATGTACCAGTTTGTTTATTCCCTTTTACCTATTAAAGGACATCTTGGTTGCTTTGAGCTTTGGCAGTTCTGAGTAAAGCTGCTATAAACATTCACATGCAGGTTTTTGTGTAGACACAACTTTTAAAGTCATTTTAAGAACAAGGAGAGTGGTTGCTAGATTGTATGGTGAGACTATGTTTAACTGTCAGACTGTCTTCCAAAGCAGCTGTACCATTTTGTATTCCTACCAGCATTTGGTGCTGTCAGCATTTTGGGGTTTTAACCTTCCTAATAGGTATGTGGTGTCACCTTGTTTTAATGACATTATGATGTGGCTCATCTCTTCATGTATTTATTTGCCAGGCACATGCCTTCTTTGGTGAGGTTTCTGTTCACATATTTTGCCCATTTTTAAAATTGGGTTGTTTTCTTACTGTTGAATTTTAAGAACTCTTTGTATGTTTTGAATAACACAAGTCTCTTATCTAATATGTGTTTTGGAAATATTTCCTTCCAGCCTGTGGCTTAGCCTTACATTCTCAACTGTGCCTTTTGCAGGGCAGAATTTTTAATTTTAATGAAATTTAACCTATCAATTTCTTCCATCTCAGACCATGCTTCTGCTGTTACATCTGAATCTGGGCATCAGACAGATTCAGGTTAGGATCCAACTACCCACTCATTTGCTATGCTTTATGACTTTGGCCAATTCTCCAGAAACCTTCATTTCCACAACTGTAAAATGAGATGATACTCATTCCAGGCAAGATGAAATAAACTGATGTATAAAAATCTCTAAAAGAGCAAAAAATAAAATATAGGAAAGAAATAAAAGCCATCACCAAACTTTACTTGTGCTATCTTTTAGGAGTTTTAGAGTTTGTGTTTGACATTTATGGCTATGATTCATCTCCAATTAATTTTTGTAATAGGTATAAGGTCTTTATCCAGATTCATTTTTTGGCATGTGGGTGTCCAGTTATTCCAGCACCATTTGTTGAAAAGATTATTCTTTATCCATTTAATTGCCTTTGCAGCTTTGTCAAAGATTAGTTGATTATATTTGTGTCATTCTATTTTGAGGCTCTCTATTCTATTCCATTAATCTGTTTGTTTATTCTTCCACCAATATCACACTGTGTTGATTACTATGGCATTAAAGTAAGTACTGAAGTCAGGCATCTGTGAAAAACCACAGCTAACAAACTTATTGATAAAAGACTGAATTTTCCCCCTAAGATCAGGAAAAGAATGTCTGCTCTTACTACTTCAATTCAACATTGTATTGGAGGTTCTAGATAGGGTAATTAGGGAAGAAAACAGAAGGCATCCAGATTTAAGGAAGTAAAACAATGTGTTTTCACAGATGATATGAACTTGTATATAGAAAGTTCTAAGAAACCCACAGAAACTATTTATAGCTAATAAAGGAGCTCAGCAAGGTTGCAATGTACTAGTTCAATATACCAAAATAAATTGCATTTCTATATGCTAGGAATTAATGGTCTGAAAATTTAGAAAAAATCCTTTAATAATAGCATCTAAAAGAGTAAAAAAACTAAGGAATGAATTTAAGTGTAAGACAAATACTTAAAAATAGTACACCTGTTGAAAAAACTAAAGTCCTAAATAAATGGAAAGGCATCTCATTTTTACAGATCAGAAGAAAATAATGTTAAGATGGTAATACTCCCCAAACTTATCTACAGATTCAATTCAGCCTCTAATCATAAAAACTCAGCTGGTATTTTTTCAGAAATTGAAAAGCTGATTCTAAAATTCATATGGAAATACAAGTGACCCAGAATAGCCTAGACAATCTTGGTAAAGAAGAAAACATTTGGAGGAATCACATTTCCCAATTTCAAAACTTACACAAAGCTACAGTTATCAAGACAGTGTTGTTCTGGCAAAATAGATATATGGGTCAATGAAACACAACCGAGAGTCTAGAAATAAACCCTTATAGTTACGGTCAATTTTCAAGCATAGAAGCCAAGATAATTCAAAGGGGAAAAATTAGTCGTTTCAACAAACAGTGCTGTGATCACTGGACATCAAACATGCAAAGTAATAAAGTCAGAACTTTACCTCACATGATTTGCAAAAATTAACTAAAATGGATTTAACACCCAAATGTTAACAGCTAAAACTATTAAACACTTAGATTGTTGTGAGCCACACGGGAAGTCCAAGTGTTGGCCTGCTGTGTTGGCTGGGAATCGAACCTGGGTCAACTGTTTGGAAGGAAGCTATGCTCATCACTATACCACCAATGCTGCACTTGAAACTGAGATTAAAAAATTTTCAACAAACAAAAGTCCAGGACTAGATGGCTTCACAGGTGAATTCTATCAAACATTTAGAGAAGAGATAACACCTATTCTTCTGAAACTCTTCCAAAAAATTGCAGAGGAAGGGACACTCCCAAACACATTCTATGAGGCCACTATCACTCTGATACTAAAACCAGACAAAGATACCACAAAAAAAAAAAAAGAAAGAAAATTACAGGCCAATTTCACTGATGAACATAGATGCAAAAATCCTCAACAAAATACTAGCAAACAGAATCCAACAATACATTAAAAGGATTGTACATCATGATCAAGTGGGATTTATCCCAGGGATGCAAGGATTCTTCAATATCCGCAAATCAAGTGGGATTTATCCCAGGGATGCAAGGATTCTTCAATATCCGCAAATCAATCAGTGTGATACACCACATTAATAAACTGAAGAATAAAAACCATACAATCCTCTCAATAGATGCAGAGAAAGCCTTTGACAAAATCCAACACCCATTTCTGATAAAAACCCTTCAGAAAGTGGGCATAGAGGGGGCCTACCTCAACATAAGAAAGGCAATATATGACAAGCCCAGAGCTAACATCATTCTCAATGGTGAAAAGCTGAAAGAATTCCTGCTGAGACCAGGAACAAGACAAGGATGTCTGCCCTCGCCACGACTATTCAACATAGTTTGGAAGTCCCAGCCACAGCAATAAGAGTAGAAAAAGAAATAAAAGGAATCCAAGTTGGAAAGGAAGAAATAAAACTATCACTATTTGCAGATGACATGATACTATACCTAGAAAGTCCTAAAGACTCTACCAGAAAACTGTTAGAACTCATCAATGAATTTGGCAAAGTCAAAGGATACAAAATTAATACACAGAAATTGACTGCATTTCTGTATACTAACAACAAAAGATCAGAAAGAGAAGTTAGGGAAACAATCCCATTTACCATCACATCAAAAAGAATAAATTACTTAGGAATAAACCTACCTAAAGAGACAAAAGATCTGTACTCTGAAAACTATAAGATGCTGATGAAAGAAATCAAAGATGACACAAACAGATGGAAAGACATACCATGCTCTTGGATTAGAAGCATCAATATCATAAAAATGACTATGCTGCCCAAGGCAGTCTACAGATTCAATGCAATCCCTATCAAATTACCAAGGATGTTCTTCACAGAACTAGAACAAAGTATTTTAAGGTTTGTTTGGAAGCACGAAAGACCCAGAATAGCCAAAGACATCCTGAAAAAGAAAAAATGGAGCCACAGGAATCAGGCTCGCTGACTTCAGACTACACTACAAAGTTATAGTCATCAAAACCACATGGTACTGGCACAAAGACAGAAATATAGATCAGTGGAACATGATAGAAAGCCCAGTATTAAGCCCATGCACCTACAGTCAACTAATCTATGACAAAGGAGGCAAGAATATACAATGGAGAAAAGACAACCCATTCAGTAAGTGGTACTGGGAAAACTGGACAGCCATATGTAAAAGAATGAAATTAGAACAATTTCCTAATACCATACACAAAAATAAACTCAAAATGGATTAAAGACCTAAATATAGGACCAGATACTATAAAACTCTTAGAGGAAAACATGCCAAACACTCTCAGACATAAACCACAGCAATATCTTCTCAGATCCACCTCCTAGAGTATTGACAATAAAAACAAAAATAAACAAATGGGACTTAATTAAAAGTTCCTATACAGTAAAGGAAACCCTAGACAAAATGAAAAGACAACCCACAGAATGGGAGAAAATATTTGCAAATGAATCAACTGACAAGGGATTAATCTCCAAAATTTATAAACACCTCCTACTGCTCAATACCAAAGAAAAACCAACACTCTCAAAAAATGGGCAGAAGGTATACACAGACAATTCTCCAAAGAAGACATACAGATGGCCAGAAAACACACGAAAACGTTCAACATCACTCATTATTAGAGAAATGCAAATCAAAACCACTATGAGGTACCACCTTACACCGGCCAGAAAGGCCATCATCAAAAAGTCTACAAACAGTAGATGCTAGAGAGGGTGTGGAGAAAAGGGAACCCTGTTACACTATTGGTGGGAATGCAAATTGGTGCAACCACTGTGGAAAACAGTATGGAGACCCCTCAGAAGACTAAAGATAGAATTACTGTTTGATCCAGTAATCCCACTCCTGGGCATCTATCCTGAGAAAACCACGACTCGAAAAGATACATTTACTCCAGCGTTCATTGCAGCACTGCATACAATAGCCTAGACATGGAAACAACCTAAATGTCCATTGACAGAGGAGTGGCTAAAGAAGATGTGGTACACAATGGAATATTACTCAGCCATTAAAAGAAAAGAAATAATAGCCTTTGCAGCAACATGGATCGACCTAGAAATTACCATTCTAAGTGAAGTCAATCAGACGATGAGACACCAACATAAAATGCCATCACTTACATGTGGAATCTTATAAAAGGACACGATGAACTTCTTTGCAGAACAGATACTGACTCACAGACTTTGAAAAACTTATAGTTTCCAAATGAGACAGTTTGGGGGGTGGGGCAATGTGCTGGGGGTTTGGGATGGAAATGCTGTAAAATTGGATTTTGATGATTGTTGTACAATTATAAATGTAATAAAATTCATTTAATAATTTAAAAAACACTTAGAAAAAGACACAGTTGTAAATTCTCACCATCTTGGATTAGTCAGTGTTTTTTAGATGACACTGTAAGCATAAGCAACAAAAGCTAAAAACAGATAAATTGGATTTCTTCCAAATTAAAAACTTCTGTATTTCAAAGGACACTATCAAGAAAGTTAAGACAACCCACGGAATCAGAAAAAGCATTTGCAAATCATGCATCTGATAAGACACTAATATATAGAATATATAAAGAACTTTTACAACTCAATGATATAAGAAAACCCAACTAAAAACTTGGCAAATTACTTGAATTGACACTTAAAGAAGATATGCAAGTTGCAAATAAGCACATGAGAAGATGCTAAACATCATTAGTCACTAGGGAAATGCAATCAAAACCACAACAAAATACCACTTTACCTCCACTAGTATAGCTAAAATAAAAACCAGGCAGGAGTTCCTGCTGTGGCTCAGCGGTAACAAACCTGACTAGTATCCATAGGATGCAGGTTCAATCCCTGGCCTTGATCAGTGGGTTAAGGATCCATCTTAGCCGTGAGCTGTGGTGTAGGTTGCAGACGTGCCTCAGATCCCGTCTTGCTGTGGCTGTGGCGTAGGCTGGCAGCTGTAGCTCTGATGTGACCCCTAGCCTAGGAACTTCCATAGGCTGTGGGTGAGCCACCCCCCCCCCAGAAAAAAAGGCAGACAATAACAAGATTTTGGATTGTAAGATGGTGCAGCTACTTTGGAAAACAGTTTAACATTATCTCAAAATGTTAAACATAGACTTTGGCATTACTACTCCTTAAGTATATATGCTAGAGGATTGAAAATATATGTCCACACAAAAATTTCCTCATGAACATTCATGTCGGCATTATTTTTATTTTATTTTATTTTTGCCTTATCTAGGGCTGCACCTGCGGCATATGGAGGTTCCCAGGCTAGGGGTCTAACAGGACCTGTAGCCGCCAGCCTACACCACAGCCACAGCAACGCATGATCCGAGCCGCGTCTGCAACCTACACCACAGCTCACGGCAACGCCGGATCCTTAACCCACTGAGCGAGGCCAGGGATCGAACCTGCAACCTCATGGTTCCTAGTCGGATTCGTTAACCACTGAGCTACGATGGGAACTCCTCATGTCAGCATTATTCATAATAGCCAAAGAGTAAAAACAACTAATGCCCATCAACTGATGCATTAGTAAATAAAATGTGGTATATTCTTCACTGAAATTTTATTCAACCAAAAAAAGAATGAAGAACCACAGATCAACATAGATGAAACTTGAAAGCATAATGCTAACTTGAAGACAGTCACAAGAGGCCAAACATTGCATGATTTGACTTGTATAAATAGCTATAATCAATAGAAAAATAGAATAGATTAATAGTTGTCAGGGGCTGAGGTTAGGGGAATGGAGATTAACTGCTAATGGGCATAGAGTTTCTTTTTGTGGTGAAATTTATTGTAGTGGCTTTTGCACAATTCTGTCTATACTAAAATTCCCTGAATTGAACACGCAGTATGGTGGCCTCTATGGTAAACAAATTATATATCAAAAAACCAGTGTTGTTATTTTTTACCGTGCCTGCAGCATGTGGAAGTTCCCGGAAAAGAAATAGAACCTGTGCCACAGCAGTGAGAATGCTGGATTCTTAGCCCGCTGAGCCACTGAACAACTCCTAAACCATTTTTTAAAAATGGGGTAATACTTCTTGCTTTACAGTGCTGTTGAGAGGATTGACTGAAGACGTTTGAAACCTTTTACAAAATTAGGCACTCAAATATTTTGGTGAAACTGAAGATAAGTTATACCTGCTTCCTAACTTTGCCCAGAATTGAGTATAATACACTACCAAGGTAAATGCAACAGAGTTCCAGAGTCAGAAGCAAGCTCAAATGCCTGTTCCTTCCACATCCACACATTGAATGGAGCTCCAGCCTATTCCCTGGGGGAATTGGGACAAGGTGGACTTTGCTCCCTGCTTTCTCTTTCTGGACCAAGTAACTGTTTCTCCCCATCCACCTGGGCAGACAGATTCCCATGCACACACCCTCCTCCACTAGCAAGCATATCCCCTTCCTCCCACAGAAAGGTTTGAGGTATAGATTTCTTACTTTGCACTTGAGCAGAAGTGCTGAGCTGAAAGCAATATTTTGAAAGAAAAGAATCCATAACATCAGCCACAACTGACTCCAAACTGCCAGTGTTTTTCCTTGGGTATTCTGACAACTCAGGGCTTAATGGATAATGGGGCCAATTATCCTGAGCCTTCAACAAACAGATTAAGTTTCAGACATATTCGGGCCTCCAGGCTCGGAGACCAGGATTTTCTGAAAATTCCAAAGAACACTCTGAAATGCTGAATTCAGAACCTGATTCTGTGACCAAGGTCCGTATTCAGGCCTGTTAAGTGTTTGTGCCTAATGGAGGAAATAACTGAACCAGAAGCCCACATTTACTCACCCATGTCAAGTGGCAGTCTGTGTATATACATATACATTCTTTTTCTCTATATTACCTTCCATCATGGTCTATCCCAAGGGACTGGATATAGTTCCCTGTGCTATAATATAATGGGGCACAAAAATTAATCTTATTATATATCCAAAGTATATATCTTATGTGGCATTTATTCCAATGGGAAATGAGATATTTGAACATTGAAACACTCCATGTCAGGAAGGCTGCCTCCCTCACAAAAAAGAAAGTGTGACTGTCCTACGTTCATACCCATCAAGGACCTCCTATGTGCCAGGCTCCAATAATATGGAAATGGGTAAAACACAGCTGAAACTCTTAAAAGGAGTTTCATCTTTTGGTAACAGAGATAGTTCATGCTAGAGTATGTTAAAGGAAAGCAAATAATGCACAGAGGGGGAGATCCTGAGTCTAAGGTATCATGGGGTACTGAGGAGATCAAGAGAAATGCCCAAAGGCGATTCCTAAAGGTACAGTAAAGAAGGTAGATGGACAAAAGGATGTGAAGAAATAGCTCCTTAGGCATAAGAATAAAACTTGTGTATTTCTAGACATGTAAGATGTTTAGTCCAGCTGGAACCAATTTCGAGAAGGGAGTGGTAAAAATGAATTGATCTACAATGTCTAGGTAAGAAAGAGACACGAATTTCCATTTGGCAAATATATTCAACCACCCTAAATCAGTCCCATTTCATCGCGAGTGACCATAAGACTAGTTAAGGAAGAGTTGGGCAGGGAAAATGCCTTACTGGGCTTCCTCAAAGGGACTCTTTGGCGAGGGCTGATTTCTAGCAGTATTGCCTTAAGAGAGAACTTCAAAGGAGCCTCCAGCCCCACCCTTGGGATTAGGGTTGAGTTCCTGTCCATGGCTAAAGGGAACAAAGGAAATAAATTCCTTCCACCCACTCTCTCCCAATCTCCAAAACATTCACAACTCTCCTTAACACAAAAAAATGAATTTATTTGCAACACAGCCCAGTCCCCATCATTTCATTTCAATACAGCATAGGAGCAGGAAAGAGTAACACTGCAAGTATCATTTAGTCCAAGGCAGAGCTCCATGCCTCCAAATACAGCAAATCTATCTCCCTCAGAGACCCATGCCTAGAGGCCAAGTGAACACACAAACAGGCAAGCCCAGAGTGAAGTTAGCCTCAGCATGTTTCGCCCTGCCCCCACAGCCCTTCAAACTTCCTGACTGAAGCCTTCTACCCCCTTCACTCCCAACCAGGCCAACTCCCAGCCTCCGAGCTCCCGGGGAGCTTCTTAGCAGCATCATGAACAGTGGTTTAAGGGTGACCTAAAATGAGAAAATACCCTGTGAAATCTACTGTTCCATTGAAAGTTTAAAACAGCTCCCCCATTGATAACCCTAATCGGCAATGACAGCTCTTCATCTCTTCACTATAGATACAGGTGGCTTTGAAGGATTGTCATCTCGGCTCCAGACACATTGCACTGCTGGCATGATTAAAGGCTGCTCTCCTCACCCTAGGGGAAAAAGGAATCCTAGGCATTTCCCCCAGGTTCAGAGCCTGAGAGGAAAAGCCCTGATAGCTTAGAAAAAATATTCACTTCCTTCTGTTCCCCTCAAAATATTTTCATGGAGATTATTGCTTAAAAGTTTTCTGGTCCATCTGAGAAACATTAGTTTTAGATTTAGAGGGAAATCCAAACACAGAAGCGGGCAGTCTTTCCGATGAGGTGCTAGTATCTAGGATTCAGGAGGCAAGGGAGAGAAGAATAAAAACCTCAGGTTGCTTTCTTTACTCCAAATCTCCTGGATCCTCAGAAGACGGACTCTAGGACGAGTCCCCCTTTCCCAGGCCTGGGTGGTTTAATTCCTAAAGTTCTACCATCGTGAACTGGTGACTTTTGACAAAAGTCACAATAAAAAAGACAAGAACATAGAGAGGGCTTCTCCAAAGGAAGATCTTAAGCATTAAGGGCTCTGACTAGTGGTCCAAATGTACTGATGTTTGGTAGCAGAACTGTTTTTGTAAGATGAGGGGCTCATACATGGGGGGACAGACTTAACAACACTGAAGGCAAGGAATAGAACCCATAGATCGGGCAGAGGATCACTTGTAGGGCAGAAGATCACTTGTAGCTTTAATATTAAGATTTGTTTATGTTAAACCCTTCACCAATTTCTCAGGGAAACCTGAGCTAGCCATACCTTTGCTGTCACCTGCACGTACAGGACTGGGCAATCATATCCTCATACTCCTTGTACAAGATACTCCCATTTGCCTCAATCAGGAGGATGCTAATGGGCACATACTTATAAGGGACACAGGAGGGCTGAGGGACACTCTGGTCCACCAGCTCATTGACAAGGTTCTGGATGATGGCGTGATTGGGGGAATTGAGACCATAGTGTAGTACCCGAGGGCAGACCCCCTTACAATAGTTTGGGGTATAGAGATGGGGAGCAATGATCCAATGATCCCAACCCAGTTGGTGGAAGCTGACTTGAAAAGGATGGAGGGAACACTGGTTACTTTCAGGCCCATCGTGCTCCCTGGAGGGGCCAAGAACCTCAGATGCGATACTGCCTGCTTGCCGGGCCTTCCGCAAAAGAGAAGGGTCTCTTTCCATAAACTCATCCAGACCTCTGGGGAGAAGTCTGGCCTTCTGAACACTCCGAGTGTCATTGAAATAGAGTAACAAGAAGGCAGTGTCCAGGGATGAAATGCCACGCCCCCGGAACTCAAGAACCTCGCTACCGTTTTGCTGCTGACACATGAAGCGGAGTCGTAGAACCCTGCGTCCCTTGTGATTCCAGAGCTTTTGTCCAACATATTGTGTGACATCCATCTCTGTCCAGGCTTGGGGCAGCAGGGAAGGCTTTGAGGAGCCTCTTCCTGAGGAAGGAAAGTGATTGGTTGTGCTTTTCTGGATCCAGGGCTCCACATGGCAGGAGAGGTGGAAGGGAGCCAGCTGAAGTTGATGGCGGTAAACCACAGTGGCTCTAACTAGTTGGTAGGCTACCCGATTTGGTCTCAGAGGAAAGTCCAGGGTCTGTATGTGCCAGGGCCCTGCATGAATAAGAAGGAACGAGAAGAGAGCATTAACTTCTTACCTCCTAGCCTGAATCTCCTCCCCACCCCCACCAAACCCACTCAGTACAAATGGACATTTAGAGGCAGCCCTCAGATTAACTCAAGGTCTTAATAAAAGTTCCCATATACTGCACACTTACCAATATATTAGATGCTTTCCATGCACTAGCTCTTTAATCCAAAATAGCCTTATGAGGAGTTCCCTTTGTGGCTCAGTGGTTAACGAATCCGTCTAGGAACCATGAGGTTGCAGGTTCGATCCCTGGCGTCGCTCAGTGGGTTAAGGATCCGATGTTGCTGTGAGCTGTGGTGCAGGTTGCAGAGGTGGTTCGGATCCCGCATTGCTGTGGCTGTGGTGTAGGCCGGCGGCTACAGCTCCTGTTAGACCCCTAGCCTGGGAACCTCCATATGCCGCGGGTGCGGCCCTAGACAAAGCATAAAGACAAAACAAAAACAAAAACAAAATAGCCTTATGAGATAGTTATTGTCCTCATTTTTCAGACAAGGAAATTGAAGCTCAGAGAAGATATGCAAGAGGACACACAGCCGGTGTGTGTTCAAATCGAGATTTGAACCAAAGTCTTTTTCGCTTAAGAGAATTGTGTCTCATTTTTTTGGATCACTTATAGCACTAGGCCAAGAAAAATGCCTCAAATACCAAATCGTGTGTATATATTGTCTGTATTATTAAAGGTGACCAATGAAGAAAGTCATTGAGAGATACATGAATTAGCAACAAATCCTGCATCACTATATAGTTGTAGCTTTAGAGGGGACAGTCCAATCATTAGAGGTTATGGCCTGCCATTACTTCAAATCCAGGGCTGAGATGCCACAAAATAATTTTGTCTATCTGCCCCTAGTGGGGGCAGGCATTTTGCCATTTTTACCCTCTGCTTGAATTTCTTCTTGAGCAGCCATTCCCCTCTTAGGCTGTTTCTCCCTTAACCCTCAGTCTCTCCCTTTTCTTTCCATTCCTTACTGGAAATGATTCTTCATTTACCCCATTCATTCTACCGCCATTTCCTTAAATACCATTTTTAACCAGCCCTGGTCATGTAAATATTTTTGTTTGCCAAGAGGGTGACTCAGATCTGCACGCCTCTTAGTGATTAAGCATTTAAATCTAAACTGTGATGCTGACACCCAGTGGATGAAGGGTTGGAAAGCTGGGCTTGTAGTGCTCTGACCTTCTGTGCCCTCTCCTGGCAAAGGTCAAGAGAAGCCATTACAAAAACTATGCATAGCAGGGAAAAGCTTTCTGTCATCTTCAAGTATCACTAAACATGGCTGTGTTAATTTACATATTATTTTAAACTTAATGTTTAATAACTGTATATTAAGTATTAAGTAAGTACCTATGACAAAAATGAGTAAAGACTGATGAAGAAGAGTGTAAAAAAATTATAATTAAACATTTTTAGCATTTTGATTTTCTGTTATACCAAATGGTTCCGATTTGGGTGCTATTTCTTAACATTTCAGTGAATACAATCAGTTTTCTTCTATCAATTGGTTTCTTATTTCTGACCAAATCATGTCGTAATAGGCTAATGGATTTTGAAACAATAATTCAAAGAAGGTACCATCAAAGGAGAAATGACAATTTTGTTTTAATCCCAAAATAGATCAAGTTGTAATTACTTAATATGTAGTGATGCAACACGACTGCTTTCTTAGAAACAAAAGGGACTCATGACTGATGCCAATGGCAATTGGTATCTACCACCCTGGTTCATTGTGAAACTACTACCTTACCTTCTACTCAGATGCAGACAATTGCATGTACACATTTTGTCTTTGTTACATATTATTTACTTAACCTTTTTTCTCCACTAAATCCCTGGGCCTGGAATTCTTCAGCAGGCCTGAGATGGTCAACTTAGAAGCTCTTTAACGTTTTGACACATCGAGTTTTTTGGGTTTTTTTTCTTTTTTGGCCGCCTCACAGCATATGTAGCTCCCAGGCTAGGGATCAGATCCAAGCCGCAGCTGGCGCCAACGCTGGATCCTTTAACCCATTGTGCTGAGCCAGGGTTCGAACCTGTATCCTGGCACTGCAAAGATGCTGCCCATCCCATTGTGCCAGAGAGGGAACTCTCATCAAGATATTTTTTATATTACGTCTCTAAGTTTCTAAATTTCAGGTGTATAGCATCAACATCTGTACACACCACAAAGTGACTGTCGCTACAAGCCTAGTTGTCATCATCTATCCACCAGAGTTGACTCCCTTCTACTTTGCCCACCCCTAACCCCCTTCCCTGCTGATAACCACTACTCTGATCTCTGTATCTGAGTTTGTTTTTTTTTTCACTTTTTAATATTACACATATTAATGAAATCGTACATCACAATTTTTTTTTTAAGTTCACATGCCAACTCATGCTTACTTAATACACCCTTAAGTTTGGAGGCACTTGGGTATCATTCAGACAAAGCCCAAGCCAGGCTTGTATTTACTTTCTCAAAACAATCTTTCCAAGAGGCCCACACATACATCTGCCTCACACTGACTAAAAAGGAATCCTATTCTCTAGCAGGCTGTCTTGGTGAGGAATTGCCCTTTCCTTTCAGACCCTGACATCACATATTTCCTGAACCGGGGTGGGGTTGCTGAGGATCAGAGCCAGGAAGGGTCTGCTCAGAACTTTTCAGGGAAATGGCTGACTCATACATCCTGTGCGATTGAACTTGGGATAGCTCTCCAGGCCAGCTTGATTCAGCTGGGTCTTTTCCATCTTCTCCTGATGGAAAAGATCAGGCCTGGCTCTCTTATCATACATTTCTGGATCCCTTCCAGAGTCCCTAGATGCCAGTTATGCCCTGCAGTCAGATCAGGATAGTGGCCTTGTCTAGGCAGCCTCATTTCTACCCTCATATGATCTATGTGGAATTGATTTGTGCAGCTTAACCCAGATCCCTGGTAATGACCTACAGGCCTTGAGTCTCATCAGCCTCATACCCTGCCACTGTCCACAACCTCACAAGGCTACAACCATCCTGATCTTCCTTCTGTTCAAGTTGGACAAGCTTGGTTTTCACCCTTTAGGCCTTTGCATACTTGTTCCCTCGGCCTCAGTCAGACTTCTCTCTCCTTATCTTACAGACATCAGCTCAAATGTCACCTCTTCAAAGTGACCCTCCCTGGCAATCCCACACCAAGGGAGGCTTTCTCTGGCATCCTCTATCAAAGGATAGCACTTACTACAATTTACAGCTTTCTGTGCTTACTTGTCTCACCCATGAAAACCATGCCTAGCTGGATCATATCCCAATACTGCCACCAAGAACAATGTCTAGCACTTAGAAGTTGCCAAATAAATATTTGTTGAGTGAATCTCCACCCACACCAAGTTATCTTCTTTTTCTTTAATCAGAATGCACCCCCTCCCTGTATGCATAGTCTCTTTACTTTTTCCATAAAGTCCAGCTCAAATGCCACATCCTTGAGGGGACTTTCCAACCGTCTCCCTGCACAGGAACACATTTCCTCTTTGGAGTCCTGACACCCCTATTGCTTATCCTTTTCAAAGCATTTGCCACACTATAACACACCACTATGCAATTATTGATCCATTCAACTACAGTGGGAGCGCCTAGAAGTCTGGGAAGCGGTTATTTGCCTCTTTATACCCAACCCAAACACAGTGCTTGCTGCTCAATTAAAATCTGTTAAGCCAGTCAACACAGCAGGTTAATTAAAAGCAGAGAAGCCTGAAAGCCTGGGTTAGAAACCCAGGTCTATCAATTACTAGCTGTGTTACATTGAGCCTCAGTTTCTTCACCTATAAAACGGGTATGTTCATAATACCTACCTCATACGATAGTGGGGGAGGATTAAGGAAGTTTGTAAAGTACTTTGCCCAATGTCTAGCACGTGGTAAGCTCACAGTAAAGGTTAGCTTAGGGGAATGTTGGTGGTTTTACTTGGAGGAGGGAGGGTAAATCCTATCTGTTGTCATCTAAGACTAGCAAAGGCTTAAGATTGATCTCAACAGGTTCCCGAGATTTCCTTGAAGTTGATGGCTGCCTGCATTCCTTAGAGAGCCCCGCATTTCAGGAACCCGCTGCTGCTCTGTAACAGTGTCTAAGGCTGATGTTTAAAGCCCAAGCGACCGTGATGGGAACAAAGACAATTCCAAAATACATTTGGTACCCAAAACCCCAAAGTAGTAACATAGTCCACCCAGAAAAAATCACATGGTATATAAGTATTATTGAGGTACCAAATTTAAACACTTAAGTACTTATGGACAGACTTTAGAATCAGACAGACTGGAGCTCAAATCCTCTCTCTGCCACCCACGGTCCTCACGACCTCTGCAAGTTATTTAACCTCTCTGGGCTTTAGTTTTCTTACCTTTAAAAATTAGGCTAAGTGCTCCAGGAAAGCTAACGAGAGTAATTGTCATTAAGGATTAAATACAATAGCAGATCCTCATGGAGCCAGGCAGCAGACTCTCTCAGATGTTAGCCTGTTTCTGTCCTTTCTGAGGCCTGGTAAATGTCCCCAACTCAGCCCTCCTGTACCTTTGCCTTCTAAGAATAAAGCAACACAAACCGCTCTCCACAGGAATGCACATGGGTATTTCTCGATCGTAGTTTTCGGTGATGTAACAGGCATTAAGACTTTCTGACACATCACTCAGTTGCCCTGAGGCCTGGGAGAGATTCCTCAGGTAGGCCCCAAGGCCATCTCTTGTTAAGTTGGGGCTCTAAAGGGAAGCAGGCTTGGAGCCAGCTTCTCCCAAGTTGGCCATCCTTTGAAAACCAAGGCCGAGAAAACCACCCAGTCACTAGATAAAGCGACGTGACGGTCAGCTCACAGACCCCTTTTTCTCTACACTCTGCTTTCTCATTTTTCTCCCCTGCAGGGCAGTATGGTACGATCACTCACCTTTGAGAGGCCTTGCTCCAATAACCAGTGGCCTCACCAGCCTCACCATCATGGCCCCAATGGTGCGGTTTTCCCTTGGATGCCCACGCTCATCAGCTGAACGCTGGTACAACTCCAGCATATATCGCAAGGGGTGCCCCAGGACCCGTGGCTTCCTCTGCTGTTTGCCAGGGGCTTCTTCTAGCAGCTCCCGAATCAGGGGCAAGGTACTGGCCTCAGGCAGGAGCGCCACAGAGGGTTGCCCTGCCTGGGTCATTTGGACCCTGTGTTCCATAAAAAGCACCAGTTCCCAAAGAAGAAGAGTTCTAATGACGCTGAGAAGGACCATCTTGAAAGGCTTGTCGTTCAGCAGCATGTTCCAGCACAAGCCGAAAGGATGCCACTCTGATACTTTCCTTTCACACAGGTAACGGCACCCAGGCTCCACTAGCGCAAAGGCTGGGGCCAGGAAACTGTGAAAGGCAGGCAGGCAGGTCCTAGGTTGCTTCCTTTGGGAGGCTCTCCAGGGTCCAAAGGAGGTCTTCTAAATTGTCCTCTTTGCATCAGAACAAACAGAAACAGCAGGCAGGACAAAGCAGCATGGCTCTTTGGTTCTCCAGGGCTGGGAACAAGATAGTACTTATTTGGAGGCTGAGGTAACCGAGGAGAGGTCCATCCCAAGACCTGCTCCCTCACCTTATCCACTAGGATGAAAAGAAGCAGCTCTAGCCTGCGCCGCTCCACAGCTTTAAAGGTAGTCCCTTAATCAGCTCTTAAGGGGCCAGAGGCCTCCTGCTCCCATCCCACCTCCAAGCAGCACTTTTCCCAATGCAGCATTTCCCTAAAATGTGATCTGCTAAGGACTTGCGGTGAAACTATATGAGGTGATGTTAAGGATGCAGGCTCCTGGGTCCAGACCAAATCATGGATTCTCTGATAGTGGGCTCCAGAAATCGGAATCTTAAGAAATCCCCCAAGCAGTTCCTATGGATACTAAATTGTGGGAACCTCTCTGTGAGTGTGGCTGCTGGAGCTTGAAGAAGATGCCTTAACAGTGGTTCTCAATCTTGACTCTGCAGTGGAATCACCTGGGAAACTTTAACTATTATGGATGCCGGGGTACCATCCTCAGAGATTCTGATGTAGTAGGTCTGGGGTGTTACCAGGTCATCAGGATTTTTTAAAGTTCTTCAGGTGATATTAATGTGCAGCCAAGTCGGAGAACTCTGACTTAGCATCTTCTGGTTACCCCATAGAAAGTGTTGAGGTCCTGAGTGGGCTTCATCAGAGAAGCCTGGGGCAGTAGAAGATGAATGTGTGGAAGTTGGCTGGGAGCTCATCTAGCTGGGCTGGATAATAGGAGACATCAGGGTTGAGCCAGTTAAAGCTACCCCAGAGCAGGATTCTGCAGAAAAATGGTAGGTGTTGTCCTGGCCCTGTCCAAGTAGAAGCAGCTTTCTGGGGCTCTAAGGAGAAGGTGGGGCAGGAGGTCAAGGCATGGCTCTTGTAGAACAGGTATGGAATTTGTAAATAGGCAGACCTGTGTTTGAATTGTGATTCTCTTATTAGCAGTCATTTAACGTCTCCAGGGCAAAGCTCTTCATTTCCCTAAGCCTCAATCTCCTCATCTGTAAAATGGACTTAACATGTTTTATCTCACAGTTCATTCTGAGGATACGAGGATACAAGGAGATAATCTGTGTTAATTCCACAAAACCTAATTAGACACATGGCATATGGTTACACTCTTGAAATTCTTTGTTCCTTTCCTTTGTTTTTAAACATGCCCTTGATCCCCTGGCAGGTATTATAAAACAAAAGGTATGGTCCCTTTAGGTTTGGATTCAAATCCCAACTCAAAAACCCATTAGCTGTTGACCTTGAGCAAGGTTACTCTTCTGAGTTTCTTTGCTTGTGCTGTTCGCTCCTACAAAGAGTTGTGCTATATTGTGTACATTTGTATTGTATACAATTATATATATATATATATATATATATATGTATTTATGAATGAGATGTAAGCAGAAGATTCACAATAGGCAAAACCTGAATGGCCCCAAACATGAGAAGATGTAAAAGAAATCAGAAAAATGTAATTTAAAACCACACCCATTGTGTTGGTAACATAATAAAAGGTGGATGCTATTAAATTCAGGTGAGAATGTAGAATGCAGGTAACTCTCTTACACTGCTGGTGGGAATGTGATTTGATACAATTGTTTTAGAGAACCATTTGGCATCATGTCTAGTGCTTTTGAAGACATATAATTCAAGTATTGCTCCTATTGCTAGAACAATAGCTTTTAGACATTTTTGACTTTGATTTACAAGAATAAATACATTTTACATCAAATCCAATACAAACACACGCATAAATATATATATATATATATATATATATATATATATATATATGTGCCTGAAGTAAGCATTTCCTGAAACAATTCTTATGCTTACAACATATTGGGAGGGAGAGTTCCTGTCGTGGCTCAATGGAAACGAATCTGACTAGCATCCTTGAGGACGCAGGTGCGATCCCTGGCCTCACTCAGTGGGTTAAGGATCCGGCATTGCCGTGAGCTGTGGTGTAGGT
>PVHT020000193.1:134528-166559 GCA_004024745.2 Catagonus wagneri
TATATATATATATATATATATGTGCCTGAAGTAAGCATTTCCTGAAACAATTCTTATGCTTACAACATATTGGGAGGGAGAGTTCCTGTCGTGGCTCAATGGAAACGAATCTGACTAGCATCCTTGAGGACGCAGGTGCGATCCCTGGCCTCACTCAGTGGGTTAAGGATCCGGCATTGCCGTGAGCTGTGGTGTAGGTAGCAGACATAGCTTGGATCCTGCATTGCTATGGCTGTGGTGTAGGCCTGTGGCTACAGCTCCAATTCGACCCCTAGCCTGGGAACTTCCACATGCCGTGAGTGCAGCCCTAAAAGAAAGCAAAAAAAAAAAAAAAAATCCAGAAACCATATTGGGAGGTATAATATATCATGGTGGGAAAGAACACGGCTCTGAACTCAGAATCCTTAATTCAGATTCCAGCTCCACCATTTATTAGCTTGACCTTGGGTAAGTTACTCAACTTCTCTATGCCTCAGTTTCCTCATCTGTGAAATGGAAACCATCGTCTCTCTCGGCCTCAATTTTCTAATACATATGTAAAATGGGATTAATGGAAAGACAGGATTTTTGTGGGTATAAATGAGTTAACACATGTAAAGCACTCAGAGTGCTTGGCACAAAGTAAGTACTAGACACAGATTAATTACTATTACATTCGATGCAAGTTATGCTCTCCATAAAGCTGGGCTTACCCTGAAGTGCTGGTTCTGACCTCACATGAGCTGTGGAGAGGCAGCCTGGAAGTTTCTCTGTCCTCCATGTCCACACGGCTTCTCCCTCTTCTTACCCCTTTCTCTGCCTACTGACATTCTCTTTGGCCCTTGACCTCTGTCTGTTACCAATTTAAACTCCCTATTTTCTATCCAACATAACTCAATAAAAGAGTAAGTTGTCAGGACAACCAGCACAGTATCCATACAAGAATTCTGGGCACATTTTTCTTTAATGCTTCTGTGGTATTTGCGTGGGATTATATCCGTCAAGAACGTTTTTCTGCCATAGTAGTGAGGTTTTGGTATAGGATCAAAAGAAGTAAAAAAGAGAAATCATATTATACTGGGAAGAACATGATTTGGGTTAGAATTCCTGGTCCTGTCATTCTTGTCTGTTGCATAACCTCTCTGCATCTCAGCTTTCTTAACTGTAAAGTGAGGATGTTTTTTAGGGCTATGGTGAGATTTAAATGAGATGATGTTTATAAAGCACTAACATGTAGATGATCCTAAATAAATGTCAAAATCGATCATTTAGAGCCTGTGATTTTAAAGTGTATATAAGATGTACTTGACCGAAGGAAATAGTCTGCTCAACATCCTTCTAAAGTTCAGCTAAATTTTTATTCCATCCCTCTACCCACCAGGGCTTCAGGAGACTTGCCTGATTGAATAGGTCAGCTTTCTTATTTTCAGAAAAAAAGATCCAATTTCTTATGTCAGAAAAAGAGCCAAAGAAACTAACTTCATTCTTATTCCTAGAATTTAAAGAAGTTGACATGATTATTTCCTGGAAATGCCCCCTGGTGAGCCCAGTGTATGCTACTGCCCCAAACTCCCAGAAGAGGGCACCAACTGTCTTTCCAGCCTTATGGGTGGAGGGGTGGGGTGGGGTGGAGGGGCAGGTTATTGGAACAGGATCTACTGAAGGATATTTACCAGGCCTTTCTGCTTTAGAAAAAGCCAGTACGTGAAAACACTAATTATGTAAATTGGACAGTTTGGGAGGTGATTGTTGACATGAGAAAAAATGCTCTTGACACAAAAAAAATGGGTCACCATAAGTTGCTTTGAGCAGCAGGAAACCTTAATGCACAGTGTGGGTTAACTTTTCAAACTATAAAGTCCTGGGCACACTGGTAAAATGCATGAAATTTACAAAAGAATAGATTTTTATACAATTTTGGGGATCATGGGCATTGTTTAAGGTACACAGGTATAATGGCGTTCTCCTTTTCCATGATTATAACTTCCATTTCCTTATAATTGTGTGCCTTCAACAAATATCTAATAAGTACCTCCTGTGTGGTTGTATAAGGTGTTACGAGTGCAAACATATTGCCAGATCATCGGGGTTCATAATCCAGCTCTACCACTTGGGAGTTTTGGCCAATTTACTTAATCTCTTTGTGCCTCAGTTTCCTCATCTAAAAATAAAGATGATAACAGCAATATTTTATTATTTTATTTTTTATGACCACACCCACAGCATATGGAAGCTCCCAGGCCAGGGATTGAATCCCAGCTACAGCTGTGACCCATGCTGCAGCTGTGGCAACGCCAGATCCCTTAACCCACTACACCAGGCTGGGGATTGAGCTCGTGCCTCTTAGCCGCTGCAGACTTTTTTTTGGCTGCCCTCGTGACATATGGAGTTCCTGCGCGAAGGATCAGATATGAGCCCTAGTTGTGACCTGCGCTGCACTTGTGGCAATGCTGGGTCCTTAACCTCCACTGTGCTAGGCCAGGGATTGAACCTGGGTCCCAGCGCTCTAGAGATGACACCGATGGCACTGTGCCGCACAAGGCACTCTTGCAGTTGGATTCCTAACCTACTGTGCCACAGTGGGAAATGCAATAGCAATATTTTGGAAGACTGTTGTGAGGATTAAATGGATTGATGCATTAATAAGCATACTATATTCTAGACACGATAGTAGACCCTAGGAGTACAGAAATTAATAAGATAAACCCTCGGTCTTTAACACTCCCAGTACTGTGCTAGGCGCTGAGGTAGGTTGGGGGACACCAAAAGAAAACAGTTCTATCTCAAGGAGATAACAGCCTTAATAGGGACATGAAAGATAGGAAATATTTTCCATTACCATATTTCCTCTGATTATTCTTCTGAGTTCTTAAAAAATGGAGCTATTTTCTAGCTGTTCTGATAAAAAATATCATTTTCCTTAAAACAGAGCGCATGGTATATTTTATAGAAATGTTTATTAATTTGGCACTAGACCATATCCTTTTATATATCTCATTTTATCTTCATATCAACTCTGTGAATTAAGTATTACTATTCCCATTTATAAGTAAGGAAGTTGAAGATCAGAAAAGGAAATGTGCCCAAGGTTGTACAGCTCTCAAATTATGGAATTCACTGGGATTTGGACCCCACAGAGGCTGACTTCAGAGCCCCTCTTTTTGTATGATGTAGGTTGTTACATAAGCTGGCAATGATCATTTACCCCCTTAAGAAGCCTCAGTTCCCCTTTAAGGTAATCTCACATGGATTCCTGAATATAAAATTTTAACTTTCCTCATTGTTTATAGACCACATCACCCCTAGGCAATGATGTTTTCTTTTAGTCAAGTAAGCATGCAAGAGCTAAGCATGATATACTCTTAAGATCCTTTTGGCCTCAGAGACACCTGCTGTCTTTGGAGTTCTGGGTCACTTGTGGATAATCAAGTCATTAGTAATCATTAACTATATTCCCATTCTCTGGCCTTCCTCTGTTTGGTCCCAGTGTCTACTTATATTTTTTAATTTGGTAATAAAGCAAATGAGTAGGTAACTGACTTTTTGCATCATAGGTGGGGAGATTGCCCTTACCCTGAAAGTCCTACAGAGACCAGTTGCATATGTATCAGTCCATCTTCTATTGCATGTCCGCTTCATAGGGGTTGGATATGGCTGAATACAAATGGATCATGGGCCACAACAACTCAGTACAAGGAAGACATTCTGGATACTTCAGACAGAGAAGAAGGAGCTTAAGAACTGCCCTTTCATTCTTTCTTTCTTTCTTTCCTGCTTGCTTGCTTGCTTGCTTGCATGCTTGCTTTTTTTAGGGCCGCACCTGCAGCATATGGAGGTTCCCAGGCTAGGGGTCTAATTGGAGTTACAGCTGCCGGCCTATACCATAGCCACAGCAACGTGGGATCTGAGCCACATCTGTGACCTACACCACAACTCATGGCAATGCTGGATCCTTAACCCACTGAGAAAGGCCAGGGATCGAACCCGCAACCTCATGGTTCCTGGTTGGATTCGTTTCCACTGTGCCACAACAGGAACTCCCAAGAATTGCCTTTTCAAAGACTGAGAGCTGTTCTCCTGTTCTGCAGGTCCACAAGCCCTGCCCTCATCATGAAAGTAGAGTTTGGTATTAAAAAGGAAAAGACCCCGGAGTTCCCGTCGTGGCTCAGTGGTTAACGACTCCGACTAAGAACCATGAGGTTGCGGGTTCGATCCCTGGCCTTGCTCACTGGGTTAAGGATCTGGCGTTGCCGTGAGCTGTGGTGTAGGTCGCAGATGCGGCTCGGATCCTGCGTTGCTGTGGCTGTGGTGTAGGCCGGCAGCTACAGCTCCGATTAGACCCCTAGCCTGGGAACCTCCATATGCCGTGGGTGCGGCTCTAGATAAGGCAAAAAAAAAAAAAAAAAAAAAAAAGACAAAAAAAAGGAAAAGACCCAGAATGTGGACCTAAGCCACATTCAGTAGTGGGGATCAATAGTGGGGAGTGTAAGGGATTACTTTAGAATGGTCACTTTCCCTCTCTAAGCAAACCCTTGAGGCTGTCCTGCTGAGTCAGACAGGACTAGATGTGACTTTATCTTATTTTTTACTTCTGGTGTCAGGAAAAAAATGTGCAGGTTGATGTTTCTTCTGTCCATAAGAAGTATTCCCTTCCCCTACTATTGTGGCAAGACTTATGGAAAGACCAGAGTGTAAGACACCCATGGACCTGGGAACCAGAATCTGGGACATAAACACTGTGGGTCATGGGGTTTGGAAGTACAGATTGTCTCAGCATTTACACCTTAGGCTCTAAGCTTTACTGCTCCACTGGGGCCACGAAGACAGTCCAGTTCCATCTCTCACACTGAAACTGAAAGTTGAAGAATAAAGCAAATTTAGGAATGATACCTTAGTTGCATAAACTTGGAAATATCACCAAACTTCAGCCAAATTTCTAAGCAGACTTCAAATCTTTTGGATTCTCAGGAAAGTCTAGTGACTATTTTAAGGATATTTTTCTTTTTGTCTCTTCTCAGTTAAAGAAAGGCTGGTAGATTCTATTTGACATAGGAAGTCTTAGCTATAGCAATCAGACAAGAAAAAGATATGAAAAGCATCTAAATTAAAAAGGAAGATGTTAAACTGTCACTATGTGAAGATGACATGGTACTGTACACAAAAAACTCTAAAGTCTCCACCAAAAACTGTTAGAACTAATAAGTAAATTCAGTAAAGTTGCAGGGTACAAGATTAATATACAGAAATCTATTGTTTTTATATATACTAATAATTAACTATCAGAATGAGAAAACAAAAAAGCAATCTTGCTTAAAATCACATCAAAAAAGAATAAAATACCTAAGAATAAACTAAAGAGGTAAAAGACCTACGCTTTGAAAACTGTAAAACATTAAAGAGGAAATGAAACCATAAAGCTCCTGGAAGAGAACATAGGCAGAACACTCTTGACATAAATCACAGCAATATTTTTTTGGATCAAGCTCCTAAGGCAAAATAAACAAAAGCAAAAGTAGACAAATGGGAACTAATTAAACCTAGCATAGCAAAGGAAACAATCAAGAAAATGAAAAGACAACCCATGGACTGGGAAAAGCTGGTGGAAATCCTAGGCAGAGGCCTTGGGGCAAAAAAGAATAAGGGAGTATAATAGTCAGCTCCAACTTGGAAAATGATTACAAAAATGTTTGGAAACTTTGTTAAGAACTTCATTGGGTTGTCAAAAGCAGATCTCAGTCTTTCAGTCTATCTGCTCATCAGACCCTGAATTAGGCCCCTTAAACTCAGCAGGCCCTTCCTCTTTAATAGAGGAATATATGTTCTTTGAGAAAAACTGGCATTCATTCACCCATTCATACCTATTCATATTTACTCATATCTATTTGCTGGATGAATATTTATTAACTACTTGCTATGTGTCAGGTCTCAGTGTTGAGGACACAGAACTAAACAATACTGATAGTGTCCCTGTCCCTGTGGAGTTTACGGTCAAGTAGGGCAGAGACACAGTATATAGACATCCTCAAAAATGAATGAAAACTTAAAATTATAATGAAGTGCTATAATGAAGAAAAATTATGGGCAACCCTGAGAAAGTAATTCAGTGGGAGATGAAGATGTGTTGGAAGAACCAATTTAGTCAAATGGGTCCAGGAAGTTTCATTCAAGGAAGTGACATTTAAGTTGAGACACAAAAGTTACGTAGGATTTCACCTGGTACAAATTTGTGGAAAGAATGTTCCAGGAAGAAGATTCACCAATATAAAGAATTTGAAGCAAACAAACAAAACAAAACAAAAACCGCTTGGGTGTCCTCAAGGAATTGAGAGAAAGCAACTTTCCTATGAGCACAAAACATAACATGAGGCTGGAGAATTCAGAAGGGGTCAAACTATGCAGTGGCCATTGAGATTATATCAATTATTTTGTACTTGGGAGAGGAAAGTCTCAAGAGTAATTGACTTCTGGTATGTTTCACTGGAGGAATGGTGGTCTTTTTTATGAGTTGCAGAGCACTGGATGAAGAGCAAGTTTGAATAAGGAGGATGATAATGTGTTTGCTTTTGGATATTAATGATTTCAGATGCATGTCAGATAAGAGACCGGATATACTATTTTTTTTGTAAGATTTTTATTTTTTCTCTTACAGTTAATTTACAATTTTCTGTCAATTTCTGCTGTACAGCAAAGTAACCCACTCATACATATACATACATTCTTTTCCTCACATTATCCTCCATCATGTTCTATCACAAGTGACTATATACAGTTCCCTGTGCTATACAGCAGGATCCCATTGTTTATCAACTCCAAATGTATTAGTTTGCATCTGCTAACCCCAAACTCCCAGTCCATCCCACCTCCCTCCTCCTCCCCCTTGGCAATCACAAGTCTGTTCTCTGAGCCCATGTTTGTTTCTTTTCTGTAGATAGGCTCATTTGTGCTGTATATTAGATTTCAAATATAAGTGATATCATATGGTATTTGTCTTTCTCTTTCTGACTTACTTCACTTAGAATGAGAGTCTCTAGTTCCTTCCATGTTGCTGCAAATGGCATTATTTTGTTGTTTTTTATGGCTGAGTAGTATTCCATTGTGTAAATATACCACACCTTCTTAAGCCATTCATCTGTTTATGGACATTTAGTTTGCTTCCATGTCTTGGCTATTGTGAAAACTGTTGCAGTGAACATAGGAGTGCATGTATCTTTTTCAATGGAAGTTTTGTCTGGATATATGTCCAGGAGTGGGATTGCTGGATCATATGGTAGTTCTATATTTAGTTTTCTGAGGTACCTCCATACTGTTTTCCATAGTGGTTGTACCAATTTACATTCCCACGAACAGTGAAGGAAGGTACCCTTTTCTCCATATCTTCTCTAGCATTCGTTATTTGTTGACTTGTTAATGATGACCATTCTGACCAGTATGAGCAGGTACCTCATTGCAGTTTTGATTTGCATTTCTCTAATAATTAGTGATGTCAAGCATTTTTTATGTGCCTATTGGCTTTAAAAGAGAAATCTAGAAATACAGAAATGGGAGTTGTTGTTGTATGTTATTATTGAAGACATGGGAATTGTTGGGTTCAACTGGAGGAGAAAGTTAAGTGAGAAAATGAGAGGGTCTAGGGTGAAACTTAGATGATTCTAACATTTTAAGATTGAGTAGAAGTAAAAGGGCCAAAGAGGCAGGAGGAAAGCCAGGAGAAAACTTATCCCAGAAGCTAAAGAAAGACAGTGTTTCAAGAAGGAATTGATGAACTGTATTGTATTATGTACAGAAATAATACAAGAACAAACAAGTGACCATCACATTTAGCGCCAAAGTCACTGATAACGTTAGTGAGATCTGTGTTTGGTGAAGTAATGGTAGCGCTAATCTGAATGTATGGGATTGGGGAGTGAATAGGAAGTGAGACAATACAAAAGTGAGACTATAAATTCCTTCCAGAAGTATGGTTGTAAAGGAGAAAAAGGAGATTAAAGTGATAGCTAGAGAAATGTGTGGGATCCAGGAAGTTTTTAATGGGTGAAACTCATAAGTGCTGATGGGAAAGTATCATATACCGGCTCTATTTTTCAGGCTCCAAGTACCATAAATTAGTCAAGGTCAGGCCATAGACAGAATGCTTGGGCCCACTGCCAACAAAAGCAGATTCCCTTGAGGTGTCCTGATCAGACACAACTGCACTGCTCTCAGTTGCTTTTAAATAAGCTACTCTTTGATTTTTCTGATGGCCACTATAAAGGAAGAGGAGTTTTCTTGTAACTTTTATAGGCTAAGGAATTGTTTTTCACTTGGATGATATCTTAAAGCTGTCTTTAAGTTTGGTCAGCATTATCCACACTGATGACCTGAGTAACTTTTGTAAAACATACATTTGATTGTGTCACTGTCCTGCTTAACATATTTCAACTGTTCTCCACTACTTTCAAGATAAGGTCCCAAACTCCGCAGAATGACAAGCAAGATCCTTTCTGATCTGACCTGTAACTATTTCTCAGGTCTCATCTATATTCACATGCATATTTGCATCCTACACTTCATTTAATCTCAAGTACTTACAGTTCCCGAAACCCGTCAAGCTCTCCTTTAATCCCCCTGTCTTTTCTCATGCTATTCACCTTGCCTAGAATACCTTCAGCTGAGATGCTCAACAAAAAAATTGTTAAATAGATGAGTAAATGAATGAACGAATGAATGAATGTGTTTAATCTCAGTTTCCTTGGACATTTTTGAGAGTGGCTATGTGGCTATACATGGTAACGAGTGGGGTATTTATTTGGGAAAGTTGGAGGACATTTACATGGTAGGATTTCAGGAAATCATTGAGATCGTTACTGCATTAAACCATCACTCTTATTAGCTTATCACTGGACCTCATCCCATGAGTTTTATTTCCCTGAGCAAGGGCTTAGTGTTACTGGAAGTCTCTGAGGGAGGGAGAAGTGCTAAAAAAAGAAAGAGGGGGCCAGACAGAAAAACTGGGGGTGGGAGGCAGCTGATGGGAGAAGCTAACAGTACCACTTTGCCCAGAACTGATGTTGTGATGGCACTGGAGCAAAAAAAAAACAAAACAAGACCAAAAAAAAAAAAAAAAAACTCATATATAAACACGAGCAAGGTAAAAAAATTGACTTAGAGTCTAAAACATACTTTCAGCAATTGTAATCATCCTGGTGTTGACCTAAAAGGCATATTAAAATCACTTATACTCCCAAATGCAGATGCCCAAGTGGAATGCAGCAGGGGTTCAGGCCATTTCCAGGGATAGATCATTTTCAGCAGAGAGCCCTTTGGGATTGTGAAGGGGTGGTGTGGGTAGCTTAAGATCTCCTAGCAAAGTCCATAAGACAAAGAGTTCCAGAAAATCATAGCTTTTACTATGGAGAACAGTATGGAGATTCCTTAAAAACTAAAAATAGAGCTACCGTATGATCTAGCAACCCCACTCCTGGGCACATATCCAGAAAAAAAACATAATTCAAAAGATACATGCATCCCAATGTTCATCGCAGCACTATTTACAATAGCCAAGATATGGAAGCAACCTAAGTGTCCATCAACAGAGGAATGGGTAAAGAAGATATGGCATTTATATACAATGGAATATTACTCAGTCATAAAAAGATAAAATAATGCCATTTGCAACAACATGGATGGACTTAAGTTAGCATACTAAGTAATCAAAGACAAATATATGATACAATTGTATGTGGAATCTAAAAATTAATACAAATGTATTTACAAACAGAAACAGACTCATAGACATAGTAAACAAACTTCAGGTTACCAAAGGGGAAAGGGGGGAGGGGTAAATTAGGAGTTTGGGATTAACATATATACACCACTACATATAAAATAAATAGTAAAGACCTACTGTATAGTACAGGGAACTAAATTCAATATCTTATAATAAACTAAAATGGAAAATAAGATAAAAAAGAATAACTGAATCACTTTGCTGTACACTTGAAACAAACACAACATTGTAAATCAACTAAATTTCAATAAAAATTAAAAAAGAAAACCCCAGGTTTCTCACAGTCCCTGTGGAGAGACAGGGCCTGGTTAAATAAAGATTCTATAGAAATTGTCAAAGCATAGTGGTAAGTGAACTAGAAGCATCCTGACATGGAATATTTCAACGCAAGGCCAAGATTCTGGTCAAAGAGAAGCCAAACCCACCCAGTCTACCAAACTTTTCTAGGATGGCTAGAAGTCCAGTAACCTAGGTCAAAAGATTTCTACCCTTTTCCAGGAGCTTAGACGAGAATAGTAGGTGAGATAAGATAATCAAATCATAAGTTCCTGCTGTGGCAAGGTGGGTTAAGAATCCAACTACAGCTGCTCGGGTCAGGTAACTGCAGAGTTGCAAGTTTGATTCCCACCCTGGAGCAGTAGATTAAAGGATCTGGTGTTGCCACAACTGTGGTTTGGATTCAATCCCTAACCCAGGAACGTCCATATGCCTCAGGTGCGGCCTTAAAAAAAAAAAAAAGATATTCAAATCAAATTTAATTGTACTTTTCCTCTATACTCTGCTCCCTCTCAATTACTAAGCATAACTTCCTTCTATTGGCAAATTGTATTAGTTTTTTGAAGAAACAGGAAATCGGAGAACTGGATAGGAGATAAAGCTTGGGGAAACAGGATACAAATGAGCGTTATGGGCCTGGTTAAATAAAGATTCTATAGAAATTGTCAAAGTGTAGTAGTAGTAGTCTCCTTTTGCTTAAATTCCACCTTTGCCAACTTATTAGGCCCATAACCTTAGAAAAGTTCCTCAATGAGCTTTAGTTTCCCACCTGTAAAATGAAAGTAATGATAGCAACTTTGCCCCTATGAGGATTGAATGCCTGGCACCTAGGTATTAGTCAATCAATGTTACTTTTTTCCCCTACTTGTGGAAAATGGTGGAGTGATAGGTGAATCTTGTCCTGAAGGACAAGAATTTTGAAATCCTGAGGTCTATGTTGAACAGAAGGGGCATGGCTAAGCACTCAGATCTTATAGATTGGCTATGTAGAGGGGAGGGTCATTTTATGGATAAAGTACAGTTCTAGCTGGGAACTATTGTCTGGGTATTTTCTATATGGGTGAGCTGAGTTTGGGAGGTAATATGTAAGTGGATATAATGTGATGTAACAGGGCCTCTGATACCATATACTCTGAGCATCTTACCCTGTCTGGCTCAGTTTTGCACTTGTGGTATTGACTTGCATGAGCCACTGTGTTTTTAAAATTCTAATCACTTTCTCTGCCTTCCTGCCCACACTCCCACCATCAAATAAAAATGTTATACAGAGTAATTATTATTTACAAACTATGAGGCTCTTGAATATTCTTTGGAGAAGGAGAAAATGAGGGTAAAAAATGAGAGAGAGATAGAGAGAGTCATCAGTGGGAGAAGGAGGTATAGACAGATGCTCTGAAAAGATGTTTTGCATAAGAAGGGCTATTGTTGGTATTTAACTTATGGAATTTGATACCAGAAGTCATAACTATCTCTTTGTCAAGAGTGAAATTTTGTAGATTGCCCCAACTGGAAGGCCTTACTTCGAGCCACCTAAAATAGAGGTTGAGAACATGAGTTTATACTGTATGAGGTGTACATTTTTACAAGATTGGTAAGGGTTTGTGGTGTGAGTAGAGCTGGAGAGAACTGGAAAGTGATATTTGCCATGCCATCAATTGGTGATTTTTAAAATTGCTCAATCACTTATGAAAGGAATTCTACAAGTGGCCATATTACACATGCTTTTCTCTCAATCTTTCTACTCCCTGGAGATATATTTCTATCTTTTTCTTTCCTTATCCATCAATCTTCTTGCTTCATAATGCACAATTGTATACTGACTTGTGGCCCTGCTATTCAACCTATACTATTATCTCAGATGTTTCAATGATCTTCACATAGTCTAAATCTCTGTCCTCCTTTTTCATGATCCTCTAACATTGCTGATTTCTTCCTCTTTGAAAATTCTTTTCTCCCCCCTAGGCTTCCATGAGCCAGCACACATCGGGTTCTCTCACTACCTTTCTGACAGCTCTTTCTTTGCCTCTGAAGGTCCCACTTCTAGCCCACTCAGAGCAGGCTTTCCTCACAATTCTCTTTCCAAGTCTCTTCTCTTCCTGCAGACTCTTTCTTCGCCATCACATTCCCACATCAGCTATCCTCTCTGAGTGATTTTGGCCTCCCTGTCTCAATCTCAAACTCCATTTAGTATTTCTAATTGCTAGCTGGGCATCTCTGCCTGGATTTCTTGCTGTCATCTGCTACTCTTACCCTAACAACACATATTTACTTTCCCAAGCCAGTTCTGCATCCTATATTCCCTTCTCTTATCGCATTACCAATTTCCCTGCCAAAAAAAACCCCAGTCATCCTTGACTTCACTCTCTCCTTCAGCCTTCATATTTCATCCCCACATTCTATTGATTCTGCCTCCCAAATGTGTCTTAAACCCGTTCCCTCTTTGCCATTTCCATTACCACCACTCTAATCTAGATCTCATTACTTCTTCCCCAAACAATTACAAGAACCTCTTTATACATTTCATTATTGTTGCAACAACTCATTTCTTCAACTAACATATATTGAGTCAATTACAGTGTGCTGGCCACTGGGTATATGACTGAGTATCTGATCTCAAGGAACATACAGTCCAGTAGGGAAAGCAGACAACTAAAAAGGAAACAAACATACAGAGATAATTGTCAGAATATATGTAAATACAGGAAACTGTGGGACACAGAAGGATAACTCCTAAGCCAGACTGCAGGATTAAGGAAAGCTTCACAGAGAAGATAACACCAATAAGTATAAAAGTTTATCTGGCACAGGAGGATTAATGGAATATTCTAAGCAAAGGGATAAAGCATGAGCAAAACCATGGGAGAAAAAGAATGCACACACTTTTGGGAAATGCAAGTTATTAGAGTGTAACAAGAGTGTAGCAAGTAACTAGAGTGTAGCAAGAAAGGTGGAGCGGGAGGCTAGATTGACTGGCAGGGGTCAGATCATGAAAGTTCCAGTATACCTGATGAGGAGTTTAGAGAGTTTGAGATACTCAAAATATTTCAATCAAGAGAAGAACAGTATCTGATTTGTACTTGAATAAATTTGCCCCTGGCAGAAGAATGGAGGCTGAATTGGATGAAGACAATTCCAATTCAAATCCTAATAATAATAATTAGCATCCAGAAGAATACACTTGGAAGAGTAAACAGTAAAATAATTAAGAAGGGTGTACAAAGAGCCAATTACTGTGTTAAGGAGGGCAGGCACTGGTAAAATAATTCCATGGTTAAACCCACTGTGATGGTTAATTTTGTGTCAACTTGACTGAGCCAAGGAGTGCCTGGACATTTGGTCAAACATTATTCTGGGTGTGTTTGTTAGGTTGTTTCTGGATCAGATTAAAATTTGAATTGGCAGACTGAGTAAAGCAGACTCTTTTCCCTAATATGGATTGGCCCCATCCAATCTGCTGAAGACCTGGATAGAACAAAAATGATTTGACTCTTCTGTGAATAAAAGGGGACTCTTCCTGCCTGAGTGCTTGAGTTAGGACAGAGACCTTTTCCTGCCTTTGGACTCAAACTGAAAAACTAGTTCTTTTGGGGTCTTAAGCCTACTGGCTCTCAAACTGGAACTGACACCATTGGCTCTCCTGGTTCTCACGCCCTCAGACTAATATTGAGACTAAACCATCAGTTCTCCCAGGTCTCCAGCTTGGCTGCTGAAGATCTTGGGATAGCTCAGCCTCCATAAGCTTGTGAGCCAATTCTTTACAAAAATTATACATATTTAATTATATATATATATAAATTTTATATATGTGTATATATATAATCTCCTATTGGTTCTGTTTGTCTGGAGAACGTCAATTAATACAGATTTGGGTAACGAGAAGTAGGGTGCTGATGTAACAAGTACCTAAAAATGTGGATGTGGCTTCAAAATTGGGTAATGGGGGAGTTCCCCTTGTGGCACAGTGGAAATGAATCCGACTAGGAACCATGAGGTTGCGGGTTCGATCCCTGGCATTGCTCAGTGGGTTACAGATCCAGTGTTGCCATGAGCTGTGGTGTAGGTTGCAGACGTGGCTCAGATCCCACATTGCTGTGGCTGTGGTGTAGGCCGGCGGCTATAGCTCTGATTAGACCCCTAGCCTGGGAACCTCCATATGCCACAGGTGTGGTCCTAAAAACACAAAAAGCCAAAAAAAAAAAAAAGGGTAATGTGGAGTTTCCATTGTGGCTCAGTGGGTTAAGAGCCCAACATAGTCTCCTTGAGGATGTGGGTTCAATCCCTGGCCTTGATCAGTGGGTTAAGAGTCTGGTGTTGCCACAAGCTGCTGGCCTACACCACAACCACAGCAACACAGGATCTGAGCCATGTCTGTGACCTAAACCATGTCTGTGACCTACACCACAGCTCATAGCAACGCCGGATCCCTTACCCACTGAGAGAGGCCAGGGATCAAAACCGCATCCCTCATGGATACTAGTTAGGTTCACTGCCACTGAGCCACAATGGGAACTCCAGCAGAGGAAACTTCTAAGCAAGCTATTGAAGATGTAGCTTGGATCCTCCTTACTTTGTATAGTAAAATGTGAGAAAAGATAGATGAATTTAGGAAGGAATTGTTAGGCAAAAAGGAACCAGAACCTGGGTTTTGTTTTTTTTTTAATTCTCAGTTTATCTGTATTGCAAAAAATGAGAATACTTGTTCTTAAGAGGACACTAAAGGTGTGGATGAACAATCATTTGATAAGATCCTGGGTGCAACTCATAAATTTGATCAGCCATTTCAGCAGAAGCTATAAATAGAGATGGGATTACTGCAACAGAAACACTGGCAGCTGGGACTAAAGAGGAGAGGAAAAAAAAAAAAACGAAATAAAGGAAGGCCGTCTGGTTTCTTAGATTCTACAGGACTGGACCATAGAGCTCTTCAGCTGCAAACGTGTACTATTCTTCAAAAAAAGGGAAGAATGGTCCTGAAGGATTCAGAGATCATCAGGTCTGCCTTCTTATTTTCAGGGTGCTGCTGTCCCCTCAGTGTCAACAAGCCAGATGGCCCTCAACTAAAGTCATGGGGACAGGGCTGCCTGGAGTCCTATGGGTGGGACCACCACCTCTGTGTGTGCAGAAAGAGGGGCATCAGGTCAAAGACGATTATTTTTCAACCTTAACATCTAATGGAATGTGACTTGCTAGGTATTAGGTTTGCTTGGAACCCTTCACTCCTTCCTTCTTTCCTCCATCTATCTTACAATCAATCCATCACCTAACCTGACTGGTTTCACAGGTTCACAGCTGGAGAGGAATTTTGCCTAAGGATGAATTGTACCTCAAGTCTCACCCATACCTTATTTAGATCATATTTAGATGAGACTTCCGACTTTTGACTTTAGCAATGCTGGAATGAATCAAGATTTTGAGAGCTGTTGGGATGTAATGAATGCATTATGCATGCAATAAGGACATGAATTTGGGGGGGCAAGGGGACAGAATGCTATGAAATTATTTGTGTCCCCCCAAATTCATACATGGAAACCCCAATTCCCCTGTGTGATTGTATTGGAGATAGGATCTTAAAGGAGGTGATTAAGGCAACGCGAGGTCATAAGGATGGAGCCCTAACCTGATAAAATTGGTGTCCGTATAAAAGAAGCGGAGTCAGCAGAGATCTCTCTTCACTATGTGACAACACAGCGAGAAGGCAGCTGTCTGCAGGTCAGAAGGAGGGCTCTCACCAGAAACTGAACTCTGACAGATCTTGAAATTGACTTTTCTGTCTCAATAATTATGAGAAAGTAAATTTATCTTGTTTAAGCCACCCTGTCTATGGTATTTTGCTATGACAGAGTGAGCAGACTAGGACATCCATAGACTCTGATTGCTGCATTGCTTGAGTTCAAGTCCCAGGTTCACCAATTACTGACAGGGTGAACTTGAAGAACTGACTTGATTTTCCTGTGTCCTAGTGTCCTCTCTTCTAACATACAGTTTTTCGATTCTACACAGTTTTCATAACTATCATTTTAGATTTAAATAGCCTTTGCCCTGTCGTTAAGTCTTAGATGTTCTCTGTATTATTTCTTATAACAATATTCATATATATAGCTTTTTTATCTATTGACTTTTTCCCTTAGGATTGACTCTCAGGAGTAAGATTAATAGGTTAAGGTATTTAAGTATTTTGAATTCTGCTGATTCATATTACTAAATTGCTTTTCAAAAGGACCAAGCCATCACGGACCGATTTAACAGGTGTCAAGTGCTTATTATTTATTGTTTCACTTTACATTTCCTTTGTTATTAGTGATTTTGAAATTGTCCCCATATGTGTTTATTTACTCTTACCTCTTTCCTTCTTTTGTGACTTATTTTCATGTGCTTTGTTTATTTATCTAGTGCATTCTTGATACCCTTATATATGTCCTAGTCTTTTTATATTTTATGTACGTATTTGCTTAAATATTTCTTCCTTTACTTTTTAGTTTTGTTCCTTTTGTCTATATAGAAGATTTTAAATATATAGTAAATTCTATTGAGCTCTACTTTTGTAACTTTTAAAAACTTAAGTAAGTTAAAGTTATTCCAAAGGACATCTAAAAATTATTCCAGTCCCTTTTTCCTCAAAGTTTCTTACGACTTTTTAAAATGTATTGTTTAATCTACCTTGAGTTTACTTTTATGTACACAATAAGGTGTAAATCTAAAATTCCTGATTATTAAGTAATTATTATAACACAAATAATTAAATATCCTTTCCACACCCCCATTGGCATGTAATTATTTTTTGCCTTTTTTTTAAGGGGTGCACCTGTGGCATATAAAAGTTCCCAGACTAGGGATCGAATTGGAGCTGCAGCTGGCCTAGGCCACAGCCATAGCAACACCAGATCCAAGCTGCATCTGCAACCTACACCACAGCTCATGGCAACTCCAGATCCTTAACCCACTGAGTGAGGCCAGGGATCAAACCTGCGTCTTCATGGACACCAGTCACATTTGTAACCCACTGAACCACAACAGGAACTCACAGGTATGTATTTTTTACTTTATCATATAGGCAAACTATTTTCATAATTATTAATATAATAATAATTAGATATATTTATGGTCTATTGATCTGTACTTGGGTAAGCACAACCACATTTCCATTATTGTTACTTTATAAGAGGTTTTAATAACTTGTGGGGAGCCTACCTCTCCCTATTATTGCCCTCCCTTTTCTGAGTCTTCTTTGATATTATTGCCTGTTTATTTTCTCAGTAATATTTTGGAAGTCATCCAGAGGAGCAAGGACTGAACATGGTTCCAGTGCTTTTTTCTATATTCTTCTTCCTCTAAGTGCTCAATAAACATTTGCGGAATTAATAAAAGAAAGAAGAAACTATACAGCGTGGTGTTGGTGGAAAGATGCCAAGTAGTTTATATCTGCTTCCCTAAAGCCCTGATACTTCCAAAAGACATTTAGAATCTAAGGTGTGTTTGTGGGAAACCCTACTCTGCTATTGGAGGAGTACAATTTGCTCATGCACTTAGCAAATATTTATTGAGCACCTACTTTATCCAAACGTTGTTCTAGGCACTGAGGATAGAGCAAATGAACAAAGAGACAAGTGAAATAAAGGAATTAATATATTACATAAACCATTTATATGTAGTATATGAATATATTTATTTAAATACATACACATATACAAATAATAACATAAAACAAATATAAAAATAAACAACTATATAAAATAAATGATAACTATAAAATAGAACAGGCTGATATAGATACTCTAAAGTATAATCAATCAGGGTGAGGGTGTAAGGAGTGACTGGGGTGGGGATAATATGAGAAGGGACAAAGAAGGTTTCTCTGAACAGATGTCTCTGGGCCAAGACCCTAAAGATAAGAAGCAGGCTTTGAAAGATCTGTGGGAAGAGCATTTAGTCATAGGGAACAGCAAGCATAAATGTTCTTAGTCAAGAATAAACTTTATGTTCAAGGAAGAGAAAGATAGCTATGTGGTTAGTGTCTCATAGACAAGAGAGAGACTGGCAGCAGATGTCGCTCGGGTCTGTGTTCCTCTTTGGCCTACGGACTCCTGAGCTTCTGTTTTGATGGCAACCCTGCTGGGCTTGAGTGAGGAAAGTCCGGGGGAAGGGTTGGCTTTTTCCCATGGTCTTAAACCATCCAAGCTACACTACATGACAAGTATCATGACCAGCCCTTATAGGCTAATGTTTTCAAGTCAGCATCTGGTGGGGTTATTGGTTTGAAATTATCAGGGCTAAGATCTCCAGCCTTTCCTCCATTCCAGAAGAGGCAGAATCAAGAGTTGCTATCTGTCATCAACAAGTCTACAAGTAATAGATGTTGACAAGGTTGTAGAGAAAAAGAAACTCTTGTACACTGTTGGTGGGACTGTAAATTGGTACAGTCACCATGGCAAACCGAACAGAGGTTTTTCAAAAATCTAAAAATACAACTATGATATGACCTAGTAATTCTACTCCTGGGAATAGATCTAAAAAAAAAGAAAACCCACTAATTCAAAAAGATACATGCACCGCAATGTTCATGGCAGCATTATTTACGATAGCCAAAATATAGAAGCAACCTGTGTCCATCGACAGATAAATGAATAAAGATATATAGATCTCAGCCATAAAAATGGAATTCTGCCATTTGCAACAATGTGGATGAGCCTAGAGAGCACTGTACTTAGTGAAATAAGTTAGAGAAAGATAAATACTTTTATCACTTATATGCAGAATCTAAAAAATAAAACAAACATATGTATGTAACAAAACAGAAACAGGCTCACAGATATAGAAAACAAAATAGAGATTACTAGAGGGGAGAGGAAAGGGGAAGGAGCAAGAAGTTAGGAGTTTGTGATTTAGAGATACAGACTACTGTGTATGAAATAGAGAAGCAACAAGGATATATTGTACAGCACAGGGAAATATAGCCATTGTTTCATAATAACTTTTTTCCCTTAAATTCTCTTTTATTTTACTTTTTTCCTCATACTGGAAATTCTCATTTTCCACAATTTTACTGTATATACAGTCAGCGTAAAGCATTCAAGTTATCCCAAATAAGTTCTTTTTCATTGTTGGTTGAATAAACAATTTTATATAGAAGTAGGCCATTTGTTTAAGGTCCAGCTTTAGAGCAGTTTTCCTCTGACTTACTCTTATTTCTTTTTAAAAAAACTTTTCTTGGAGTAGAATTGACTTCTTAGTTTCAGTTGTACAGCAAAATGAATCAGTTATACATGTAAATATATGCATTATTTTTCCTGTATAAGTTATTAAAAACTATTGAGTTTCTTGTGCTATACAGTAGGTTCTTGTTAATCGTCTATTTTATAAATAGCGTGTATATGTTATCCCTGCCTTCCCAATTCCTCCCTCTATACAATGCTTTCACCTAAGTGACCACAAGATTGCTTTTGAAATTTAGTTTCTGTTTTATAAATAAGTTCTTTGATTATATCATTCTTTATTAGAGTCCACATATAAGTTTTATTATGTGGTATTTGTCTTTCTCTGTCTGACTTACTTCACTCGGTATGATAATCTCTAGGTCCATCCATGTTGGTACAAATGACATTATTTAATTCTTTTTATGGCTGAGTAGTATTCCATTGTATATATGTGCCACATCTTCTTTATCCATTCATCTTGGAGCCTGGCTTCAAACCCCAAATTGTGCCACCTTACTAACAGAGTTCTTTAAGCAGATGACACCACTTCTCTAAACCTCTATTTCCTCATCTGTAAAAGGTGGATAGGAGCTCCCTGGTGCCTCAGTGGGTTAAGAATCTGGCTGCTGTGGCTTGGGTCAGTGCTGTGGCGCAGATTCAATTCCTGGCCCTGGAATTTCCACATGTTGCGGGCACTGCCAAAAAAATGTGGATAAAGGATTAAAAAGGTAGATGTAAGCTATTAGATTTAGAATGGATAAGATATGAGGTCCTACTGTGTAGCACAGGGAACTATATCCAATCTCTTGGGATGGAATATGATGGGATACAGTATCAGAAAAAGAATATATATATATATATATATATATATATATATATATATATATATAACTGGGTCACTATGCTGTAAAGCAGAGATTGACACAAACTGTAAACCAACTATACTTTAATAAAAAAAAAGAAAAGCTTTCAAGGTTGATTAGAATTAATTGGAGTTAATGTGGCTAAAGTGCCTGACCTCAAACTCAGTTATTCTAACCCCAAATTCATTCCCCTTGATTCTGAAAGGTATGCCAGAACCTGGATATTCTGTGGAACAACACTTAGTCCAATTTTTCTCTGACTTTCTATTTCCAATTGTGACATGTGAATATGTGAGAGGATAGAAAGGAAAAGGAGAGTTCCCACTGTGGTGCACCAGGATTGGCAGTGTCTCTGGAGTGCTGAGGCAGGTTTGATCCCCAGCCTGGCACAGTGGGTTTAGGATCCACCATTGCCAACAGCTGTGGCATAGGTCACAAACTGTGGATAGGATCTGATCCCTGGCCCTGGAACTCCATATGCTGTGGGGTGGCCAAAAAAATTAAAAGGAAAAGGCAAACATGAGACAAAAAGGCAGGTCACAAAAAATTTTTAAAAAGAAGATCATTTTTATCAAGGGTTCAGAAATGCATTCGCACACCTGATTCTCTCTCTTTACGATGTCCTCTCCTGTCTCCTTTGTCCAGTCAACCCCTGCTTATCCTCCAATACTCAGATCAAGCCAATCAATTTTCTGGAATGTGCTCTCAGACTCCCTTATGCTGAGTTTGATGCTCCTTCTCTAAACCCTTCCAGCACCTTCTGTCTACCTCAGCACTTCAAGATAGCAAGTGCTTAATAAACTCCTAAGGAAAGCAGTTTCCTCTATTTCCTTACCCTACCCTACTTTTCCCCCTCACCAGTACCCTCAAACACATGCTTGCTATTCCAGAAATACTACACTATTTACAGACACTGAAATCCCTCAGAATCCCCAGGCCTCCATCTTTGCAAATCCTGCTTCTTCTGCGTGGCACATTCTCCTGCCACCTTTCAGACACTTAATCATCTCTTTTAGCACAAGCTGAGGCCATGGTGGTTTGGAGCGTGGGTTCTGAAACCAGGCTGTCTGAGTTGAAGTTCCAGCTCTGCTTATTAGCTGTGTGATTTCAGGTATATTATCTAACTTCTCTAGGTCCCTGTCTCCCCATCTATAAAACAGGGCTAATACAGTTACCTAATAGGCCTGTTACGGAGATTTAGATGAGTTGATACATTTAAATTGTTGAAGTGAGTTCCCATCGTGGCACAGAGGAAACGAATCCAACTAGGAACCATGAGGTTGTGGGTTCGATCCCTGGCCTCGCTCATTGGGTTAAGGATCTGGTGTTGCTGTGAGCTGTGGTGTAGGTCACGGATGTAGCTCAGATCCCTCATTGCTGTGGCTGTGGTCTAGTCGGTGGCAACAGCTCCGATTAGACCCCTAGCCTGGGAACCTCCATATGCCTTTTTAGGGCGGGTGTGGCCCTAAAAAGACCAAAAGACAAAAAAAATGATACATTTAAATTGTTTATAAGCATACCCAGTACACAGTAACCTCTATGTAAGAATTCACTGTTATAACTTAAATCTTAGCAAAAATACTAACTTCTGTCTACACTGGGGTCACAAGTGGGCAGTTTGCAGGCTATATTTTATTAGGATCTAATGGTGTTTACATTTTTATATTACAGTGCCCTCCAGTTTAGTACAGACTCCTCCATTCCCTGTATCTACCTGTTTAATCCATTTGCTTGGTCTTGGAAACTTTGGGTTTACAGTCTTGAGTAAGCATAGCTCTCTTCTGACCCCCTTAGACAGAGTCCCACAGGCTCAGTGCATACCTCCATTAAAGCAGTTCTGCAGCCTTCTGATAGTCTGCTTGTCTGAGTCTTCACTCCACTGTGAACTTCCTGAGCAGAGAGATGGTGATCTCAGTATTGCTAGGACCTAGAATGGGGCCTTACACAAAGCATTGCTCAATAAACACTTACTGAAAGTGAATGAAATGAATAGTTGATGTAGCCCCTACTGTCATTTAAGAACAGGCTTCTGGAGAAAGCTACAGGGTTCCTTTGCTGGCAAACCGAAACATTAGAAGGCATCCACAGAGAGCTTTCTGGTCCTGGCTAGATGATTCAACAAAGTCTCTTTAACTCCTTTCCTCCAAGGTCTCATCTTCTCTGACAGTCATTAATGGGATCAAAATAATGAGACTTAGCCACCAAGGCAAAAGAGGCAAAACACAGCACAACTCCCTTTGCCTTTGTAAATAACTTGGAAGTTGTCAGTATAAGAGCTGAAATCTCCTAAAATGAAAAGACATGCATCGTTTTTCTGAAGATAACAAGCTCAGGGTCTGTATGACATTCCATCTTTAGAGATGATGAACTTTTATTTTTTTTCTAAGTTAAGAAAGTGGTGGGGAGTTCCCTTAGTGGCTCAGAGGTTAACGAACCCGACTAGGATCCATGAGGATGCGGGTTTGATCCCTGGCCTTGCTCATTGGGTTAAGGATCAGGTGTTGCGGTGAGTTGCAGAATAGGTCACAGGCGGGGCTCGGATTGGGTAGTGCTATGGCTATGGTGTAGGCCAGCGGCTGTAGCTCTGATTGGACCCCTAGCCTGGGAACCTCCATATGCCACAGGTGTGGCCCTAAAAAGAAAAAAAAAAGTGGTGATGTTTCCATATATCAATTGGTTAGGATCACAGGCTATGTGATCCAGGGCACAGATTTAAGGGCAGAGTGGACTTCATGGATTTATTCTACTCTGTGCTTGGAAAATGCACCTTTGAATAGGTATACATACATTTGGGAATAGTAGGACTGTCATGCATCTCTAGTGGCAACAGTGCGATCCAGTGGAAAGATCAATGGATTTAGAATCAGACAACGCTGGCTTAGAGTCTATGGCAAAGAGACATTAACATGGCGACTATAATCTCCACTTCTAGCACTCCTGTCCCTTGAGCGGGGGTGGAACCTATGATTTACTCCTAACCAATAGAATATGGCAAAAGTGATGGAATCTCTCTCTCTCTCTCATGACTACATTACGTTATACAGTCATCTCTCAGTATCTGTGGGGGATTGGTTCCAGGACTGCCTGCAAGTACCAAACTCTGCTTGAGTCCCTTATACAAAATGATGTAGTTTTGGCGTAAAACCTACATAGTCCCCTTGTATACTTTAAATCATCTATAGGTTATTTATAACACCTAGTATAGTGTAAATGCTATGTAAATGGTTATAAATACAATGTAAATAGTTGCCAGAGCACAACAAATTCAGGTTTGGCTTTTGGGATCTTTCTGGAATTTTTTTTTCTAATAGTTTTGATCCATGGTTGGTTGAATCCACGGATGTGGTATCCAAGGATACAGAGAGCCAGCTGTGGATGACACCATCTTGCTAGCAGACTTGTTCTCCCCTTGCTGGCTTTGAAGAACAAGCTGCCGTGAATCCTACTCAATTCAAGGAACTGAATGCTGCCAATAGCCACATAAGTGGAGAAGTAGACTGTTCCTTAGCTGAGCCTCCAGATGAGAACCTAGCCCTGGCCAGCACTTTGACTGTGGTCTTACAAGACCCTAAGCAGAGAACTCCTCTAAGCCATCCCCAGACTTCCAGCAAAAGAAATGATGAGATAATAAACATTTGGTGTTTTAAGCTTCTAAGTTTGTGGTAATGCGTTACAGAGCATAGAAGACCAATACACAGAGTCATAGCTCCACTACTCATTAGCTGTGTGACTCTGGGCATGTGCTTTCCCCTCTCTTTGCCTCGATTTCCTCATCTGTAAAATAGGAAATGAGAACCATGCAAATGCTTGCCCTGCCTCCTTCCCAGAGGTACTTTAGAATCCAATGAATGTGGAAGCTCTTTGTAAATCATAAAACCTTGTACAAATCATAAAAGCAAGGGATGAATTATTTTTTCCCCAGACTCTCCAGGACCAAGCAGCTCAATTAGGTAACCTTGAAAAAAAAAAAAAAAAAAAAAAAAAGAGAGAGAGAAGAGAACAACCAAAAAACTATCGTGGCCTTACAGCCAACACTGGCTTGTCTGGCCCATGTTGGAATGTATGATTTTATGAAAAACAATCCCTGGGAATTCCCATTGTGGCTCAGCAGAAACAAACCTGACTGGTAACAATGAGGATGCAGGTTCGATCCCTGGCCTCACTTAGTGGGTTAAGGCTCCAGCATTGCCGTGAGCTGTGGTATAGGTTGCAGACACAGCTTGGATCTGGCATTGCTGTGGCTGTGGCATAGGCTGGCATTTGCAGCTCCAATTTGACCCCTAGCCAGGGGAATTCCATATACCGTAGGTTCAGTCCAAAAAAAAAAGGAAAAAAATAATCCCTGTGGGTAGACTGAAACATCTCAAGCTGTTGAGAAAATATTCTAGCTAGATCTTGCTCCTTTGGCCTCAGACTACCCAGCAGCCAGATGCAATATCCTAACACTTTTCTCTCCACCCACCCTACTCCCAGATCCTTACCATATAGACATCAGCTCCAAAAGCCATTGCCCAATAGCCTTATTACTTCTAGGTCACTGCCTGAGGCCATGGAGGTTATATGAGAGTATGGTGACCTGAAGCTCTTACCAAGTGGAGCAGAAGGCTGCTGACAACTGAGAGAGGGTTGAGTTCCTTTCAGAACAGACCAGCTGTTCATATGGCCCTTCACAGATATTTAACCTTGTGAACGTGAGCTAGGGAAAAAAGGTTTGCTGCATGCTGGGGGCACTAGAGCACATATACGGGTTGATAATTCAGCCTACTTTTCATTGAAAGAGCAGAAACATACGTATTGATCAACCACCTCTTTAGCGACCCTGCTCCAAACCCATTCTGTCACAACCCTTGGCATAATGCATAGCATTCAAGGCCCTGTGTGATCTGGCCCCTGCCTATGACTTCTTGGTCCTCTTTCCAGGCATCCTCTGGCTCTTCCTCAAACACTGACTTAAGGGCCTTCTCTTAGCCATTGGAACTCTACTATGGAATGGAGAAAGCACCACCACCAGTAATAGTAATAATAACAATAATAATAATAATAATAGTACCTGACACTTTTTTGGTCATGCCAAACAGCATGCAGAATTTCCGGGGCCAAGGATCAAACCCATGCCACAGCAGCAACCCAAGCCATAGCAGTGACAACGCCAGATCCTTAACCCAATGAGCTACCAAGGAACTCCTCATCTAAAACTTTTTTTGTGCTGGGTGCCTTCCTAATTTTATTCCATATATTAATCCATTCACCACCATGACAGTCCTATTAAGAATGTACTAATATTACTGTCTGCAATTTTTGCATGAGGATGTCAAGTGCAGTTCCTCCTGCTAATAGGTAATGACGTTGTGATTTGAACCTGGATACACTGAGCAGGAAAGCTGTGCTCTTCATCATCAGGCTAGGCTTTGCTTTTTGTTTACTTGTCTATCTCTCCCACCAGACTGTCTTTTCCTCATGAGTGACGGTTTTGTGCTTAGTGCCTAATATAGTCTTTGGCACATAGTAGTGTTTATTTAATAAGTGTTTATTGAATGAGTGGACAAATGAATACACAGTGAAACAAAAAGAGCACTTTTGGAGTCGGAAAGCCTAATGTTCAGCCTAGTATCTATCTTCTAATGATTTTTGTGGCTTTGAGTGAGTTGACCTTTCAAACTTTTTAGTCCAAATAGCACAGTGTTTATACATGTGGGCTCTGGAGCGAGGCTGCCTGTTTAAAATAAGGCACCACCACTTACTGGCTGTGTGATCTTGAGCAAGTCCCTTATTCTTTTTGGGCCTCAGTTTCCTAAACTTTCAAATTAGATAACTGTAATGATTATTGTGAGGGAAATATGAGTTAATACATGCACTACCTGAGACATAGCCAAGTGCTTGATGCATGCTGATCATTAATGTGATCATTATGCTTTAATATCTCCACATATGAAAACAGAGATGAGAATATTGATCTCACCAGGTTGTAATGAGGGTCGTGTGAGGCAAAAGATGTGGAAATGCCCTGTCATCTTACTAGCACAGTATAGCAAACTATATAACTCAACTTAGAAAACATCCCAAATCAGCTCAGGCCCTGAAGCTCAGATCCTGTGAGTGGCAACCCCACAAAAGGCTGGCTAAAGACACTAGCGTTGATCCTGCCAGTGCTAAGAGGCCCACAACTCCCAGATTCTGTGTGAGCACAGTCTTATGTAAATAGAGACCTTACCTTGTGCAGATCATGGGCTACGAAGTCTTCTGGATGTGTGGCATTAACCCCTATCAGGGTCCAGGAGGTGGTCAGTGTTTGGCAGAAAGAGTGGCACAACAAGAAGAAAGGAAATGTGAAGCCTTAAAAAAAAAGTTGCCACCCTCTGCACTGTTGCCACTGAGAGAGTAGAGTGACCAAGGCACAGGGCAAATGAGGGACTTGGGTTAGATCAGTGTGTCACAGGGGAGTTCCCTTCATGGCTCAGCGGTAATCGAATCCGACTAGGATCCATGAGAATGTGGGTTCGATCCCTGGGCTCTCTCAGTGGGTTAAGGATCCGGCGTTGCTGTGAGCTGTGGTGTAGGTTGCAGACGCGGCTCGGATCCCGCGTTGCTGTGGCTGTGGCGAAGGCCGGCGGCTACAGCTCCGATTTGACCCCTAGCCTGGGAACCTCCATATGTTGCGGGTGTAGCCCTAAGAAAATGAAAAATAAAATAAAATAATAAAAATTAAACTGCCATCACACACAAAAAAAGGGGGATAAGTAGAAAGACGTGTGTCTCTCTAGAGAGTTACATGGGTGCAGCCCTAAAAAGAAAAAAAGAAAGTGTCACAGTCCAGGCTACCCATTGTCTACTATGGACACCACGAGTGAGAAAGAGAAGTTGAGAGGAAGACAAGGAGTCATGCAATGGTCCAGCAACCCTGGTTCCCGAGACAAAAAGGGAGTATGGAGGGAAATAACCACACATTGCTTCAAAATGTCCCAGGCTAGTGCATAGGAAGGGCCCGAGAAGTTTACACATACCAAGATTCCCAGAGACAAGGGTGGTTAGATTTTGCTCAGGCTGTGACCCTCTTTGGTCTGCTTAAGACCAGGGCCTCATCCACCCAGCATCACTGAGGGCAAGAGGAAGCTAATCATGTCGAGTGAGCAAAGCACATTTTTTAATAATGAGTAAAAGGTGAAGTGTCTGGAAAATCCCCATTTGGATTCTCAGAGCCCCTTACTGCTGGCAGCTGCCGGCTGAGGTTTGAGTGGGAGGGTACAAAGGAGAGAGAAGGCGGGGAGAAATTTCTGCACGGACCGGACTCGGACTCAGGGGCTGACCTAAAGGAGGCTGAGTTAAGAATAAGAAAGGATAACGCTGTACAGCTGGGTATAATGTAAAAATAAAAATAAAAAAATAATAAAAAAAGAAAGGACAATGTTGTGAGCCACACAGGAAGTCCAACATTGTCCTTTCTTATTCCTTTTTTTTTTTGCCTTTATGTAGAGCCGCACCCGCGGCATATGGAGGTTCCCAGGCTAGGGGTCTAACAGGAGCTGTAGCCGCCGGCCTTCGCCACAGTCACAGCAACGCGGGATCCGAGCCGAGCTGTGTCTCCGACCTACACCAAAGTTCACGGCAACGCCGGATCCTTAACCCGCTGAGCGATGCCAGGAATCGAACCCGCAACCTCATGGTTCCTAGTCGGATTCGTTAACCACTGAGCCATGAAGGGAACTCCTGTCCTTTCTTATTCTTAACTCAGGGGAGGGAGTGGGATGGTAGGGGGGTCTGGGGTTAATAGCTGTAGACTGTTGCCTCTGGGCTGGAAAAGCAAGGAGATCCTACTGTATAGCACTGGGAACTATGTCTAACCACTTGTGATGAATCCATATATGTATGTGTAACCCTGTCACCACACTGTGCAGCTGAGTATAATGTAAAAATTAAAATTAAAATTTAAGAAAAGGGGGGAAGAATTTAGTCAATAGAAATAAAACCACCAATCAAAATGAATACTGGAATTAGTATACAGGGGCATAAAGTAAATATTTACAAGTATGAACAGTTTCTTAAAGGGAAACATATGCCCATTAAAGAAATATGAGAAAAAACAATCTTTTGGATATGAAATAACTAAAATTAAATAAAAAATAAATGTAAAAATACGATAAAATAAATTGTAGATAATAAATTATAAAAATGAAAGTGTTTATAAAAATAAAACAATATATTTATAAAAATAAAACAATATAAATAAAAATAAAGTTTATCTAATTATCTAAAAAAAAAAAAAAAGGAAGGACAATGCCTGGACTGGAACCGGAGAGACCACAGTGAATGGAAGCTGGAGCAGGACTTGCAGTATTTTCTTCTCTGTCTGTAATGCCCGTGGTGACTAGATGAGGGATGGCCACACAAATAGCCTACTGACTGGTTAATAGAGAAGAGAGGCTGCCGAGGGAGTATTTAGTGAGGTCTGAAAAGCATAGGGTACCTTGGACTGGGTATGAGAGCTCTCCTACACATCTGTCATTTTAATGTGATTTCAAAAGATGTGATTTCACAGAGTTCCAACTCTGGCTAGCTGCTTGACTGACTCGTTCTATATCCACTGCTCTGTAACTGGATTTTAATCTGGATTTCCTGAGCACTTCATTGGAGGCTACTCTCAGGAAAAGGGGATAATAGTAGATACGAGAAGGCTAAGTCTTGGTCTTTTCTATCTGGTTGGAAAGATAATAGAACAAGCCCCTGGGTTCCATTATAAAACGTACTGAAGGCCCAAATGAGTGCCCTCAGAGACTCCAGGAAGTGAACTGAGCTGCTGGACCTGGAAGAACGGTTGGATTTGTGAAGGGAGGAAAGGGAAAAGGTAAGAAGGGAAAGAAAGAGAAACTCCAGGCTAGGAAACAACTTGAATAAAAGTCTGGAGTTTGGAATGATCACAACTTGTTCCGTGTACACGATCCTCGCACAGCGTAGCACATGACCATTATTCTAGACACTTCCTCTGCTATTTGATGAGACTCAGGTTTGACTGTGTAGATAGCTGGATAGATGTTAGGTGATACATAGATAGATAGATAATAGATGAGAAAGAAAGAAAGAAAGAAAGAAAGAAGGAAAGAAAGAGAGAGAAGGAAAGAGAGAGAGAGAAAGAGAGGAAGGGAGGAAGGGAGGAAGGGAGGAAGGGAGGAAGAGAGGAAGAGAGGAAGAGAGAACGAGAGAAAGGGAGAAAGAAAGAAAGTCCTCAGCCAAGAAACAGAACCATGTTTAAATTATTCAGGGGTCATCATTAATTCACTATGACTTTGGACACGTTATTTATTCTCTGTGGCCTCTGCTTTCTCATCTGCAACAGAATGGGGGCAGGCACCCAGACTCTTAGCCTGAAGGAGATTCACCCTTTTCCCAGCCCCTCCCTCACCCACAAACTCTTTACTATGCTGCACGCTCCCGGGAACCCAGAGAGTAACTGTGGAGTGAACAGTGTTTCCCAGATCTAATCAGAGGCAATGACACCAAGAGCCAAAAGCCCATGACAGCCCAAGTCCCTTCTGTTCTCTTGTCCCCAGGATTAAACTTTAGATTCTGGGATCTGGGCAGGGCAAGGGGCCCCAGTGTGGACATGGGGCTTGAACAGATGCAGGAGAAACAGCTCTGTGTCTTTGAGAGACAGAGGTTTCAGTTTCCCATCTTGAACTTCAAAGGCTCCCCTTGGCCACCCAGGGAAAAGGTGGGGCTGAAGCAGGGCAGGCCAGAGACAGAGCTGACCCAAGGCACCCAGAGTCTGGTGCAGAAAGGGCCTGGGGTCCACCTGTCCCACTTGATCACACCTTCTCTCTCCAGGTCCTCATCAGACTCAGGCTAGGAAAACTTTCAGCTCACCTGCTCCACCCTCTCTACCTGGTGGGGGGACGCCCCTCCTCAGCCTTCCTGCCAGGCGTCCCCACTCAGTTTCCGTGTGAACTGGGGCTGACCTGGAAGCTCCCTGCCTCAGCAGGCACAGGATTCCACTAGACAGAATGTTCTTCCTTCCTGAAACTGAACCAGTCCCGCTCCCCTGAAACTTCTTCCACACACCCACATCCTGGCCTCAGGACAACCAGCCAGATAGGACTGCTCCTTATTCTCAAGACTGTCCTTTACGTATTTGAATGCAGCTACCTCTGCCATTCTCGCTCCTTAGCCAGGTACCCCCTACCCTCCTTCTCTGTCTCCATCTCTCGTCTTTCACATATGCACACAGTTTTGTTGATATGTAATTAACATACCATGCAGTTTTTCATCCATTTAAAGGGTACCACTCAATACTTTTCAGTGTATTCACAGAAATTGGGGAACTGCCACCACAATAAAAAAGAAATCTTGGAGTTCCCATCGTGGCACAGTGGTTAACAAATCTGACTAGGAACCGTGAGGTTGCGGGTTTGATCCCTGGCCTTGCTCAGTGGGTTAAGGATCCGGCGTTGCCGTGAGCTGTGGTGTAGGTTGCAGATGCGGCTTGGATCCTGCGTTGCTGTGGCTGCAGCGTAGGCCAGTGGCTATAGCTCCGATTCGACCCCTAGCCTAGGAACCTCCACATGCCGCGGGTGTGGCCCTAAAATGACAAAAAAAGGCCAAAAAAAAAAAAAAGAAATCTTGTGCCTACTATCAACCCATTTTTTTCCCTGCACCTGAGGCCTAGGCAGCCACTAATCGACTTCATGTCTGTATCAATTTGCCTGTTCCAGAAATTTTATATAAATGGAACTGGAAACATGGGTTTGATTCACACCCTATGGAACTTTGGGTGAATCACTTGAACTCTCTATTACTCAGTTTCTCCAGCATAAAAGATAGTAATATTGATTTCTACTTCATAGGGTAATAATGAGACTTAACATTCGCTAATGGATGCAAAGCAATTAGCAGAGGGTTTACTGTTATGACTGCTTTTTACAAAGTGATTTTCCTCATCATTGTTCTCACCTTCAACTGGTGTGTTCCCATTGGAATGGAGCAGAGCGGGCGGGACCTGCGGTGATAATGCAAGTATTTAGGTGATATTCAACATATTTAGTAACCCATTAAAATATGGTTTGTCAGAGTGTCCTCAGTACTGAAGCAGTTCCCATATTTAGGCTTTCTGTTGGGCTGGGCACTGATTCACTAATTTCTGAACTATGGAGAGGTCACAGATCCAGGGGATCATTAAAGGAACAGATGAGGCACATGGGGGCTTCTGGCATACTGATATTTATCAGTCAGGATGGAAGGATTTCAATATTCTAATGAGCAGTATGGCCATTGCTCTGTGTTCTGGCTGGAAGTTGGGCGTGACCGGGGTCATCATCTTCCTTGCTACGGGCACTGTGCTTTCAGTTATGCAGACTATATCCTCACCACACACTGCACTGAGCATTGAGATTGAAGCCTTTATGCTTTTTCTATGCAAGGCTGCTTCTAAACTCTATCATCCTTTAATAGCCTCTACTAGGTTGTGTTTTGAATCTAAGATCAGAATCTTAGGTTTATAAATGTGATTCACATTGATCGTTAAGCTCCTTGAATTAGGATGTGTGCTTCATACCAGACCTTCTAGAGAGGCTTCAAGGCCGCCAGGCAAGCCAAGGCTAGCAATGGTAGCTATGACACCAGGCCCCCACGTTTGTTCCTTGGCTCCTCAGAGGTGGAAGGGGCTCTCTCAAGCCTTGCCCTTGGCCATGAAATTAGAATACACTACATACTGAGAGAAGAGGAGATGGCCTGAAGGAAGAGAAGGAGATGGAAAGACTATCAAAGGGGTCAAAACCTCCAATCTAGGAGTTCCCATCGTGGTGCAGCAGAAATAAATCCAGCTAGGAACCCTGAGGTTGCGGGTTCGATCCCTGGCCTCGCTCAGTGTGTTAAGGATCCGGCATTGCCATGAGCTGTGGTGGAGGTTGCAGATGCGGCTTGGATCTGGCGTTGCTGTGGCTGTGGTGTAGGCTGGCAGCTGTAGCTCCAA
>PVHT020000193.1:166659-208448 GCA_004024745.2 Catagonus wagneri
AATGAGAGCAGCAATGGGCTTCTGGCACAATGGTGGTGTGTGAAATAGTGGGGGTCAGGGTTAAAAGCGATGAAGTTGGTATCTGGAACTTCTTCCTAACAAGGTATTTCCAAGCTTGTTATTTATTCGAAGGGCTGGGCTTTTTGCTATTTGTCTGACTGATCTCTCATTGGTGCTGAAAGTGGGGAGAAAGGGGGCAGCTGACACAAAGAGCTGAGGCAGAGCTCTCTCTATGCTGAGGGCAGATAATCTAAGCGTCCTGGGTGGTGATGAGGGCAGCCTGTCTAGCGAGGAAGGCAGCGAGTATGCTGAGGAGGATGGCTGGCATCTGGGGACTTGGAAAAAAAATCTCCTTAGAAGACAGTGGAGCAGCTTGGAAGTAGAAGGGAGAGGGTAGAATTTCAGCTTCACTTCTTGCTCAGCTCTGGTGGCTGGGTGTCGTGGGGTTGGGAGCGGGTTATTCAAGAGACAATAAGCTGCTCTGTACAAGCCTCGGAACGGATGCTCATTGATGCTGATGCCTACTCACAAAATCTCTCTTGAACGCTGTGAAATGAATACTTGCTAATGAAAATCCTGCCCTGTCTAGCAAGGCAAGGGTGTCTTTCCAATGTGAAATCCCCAAATATAGACTGTTATCTTTTTTCTCCAGGAGGCAGGGCTGGCTATCTCTATCCTCAAGGCTAGGTGTCTCTTCCATTTCATATGTTTTTTATGATGTTGTGATTAACAGCAGACTTTCAGCTGGGCTCAAATTCTAGCCCTGCCTCTTATCGTTCACATCGGCTCTCTGACTCAGTTTCCTCATTTGCAGAATGATTATAATGAGGGCAGCTCCCTCTTAGAGTTATCGTGAGGAGTCACATTGAGGTCATATGCTTAGAACAGAGCTTATCGTGTCCTAATAACTCAATATATGTTATGATTTGGAATCTGACTCATGATCTGATTTAGTCATAGCCTTTCCTGCCTTATGTCATCTGTAAATGTCCCTAAATAAGCCACTGGAAAAAAAATAATTTTGGCACATTTCCCTTCCTAGCAGCCTCCCATTCGATTCTCAGACCAATCTGAATATATACTTCTGGCACATACACGTATTCATCCTGCAGTTACTGTGGTCTCACCTCTCACTCCTGCTTCTCTCTTCTAGGACCACTCCTCACATCCTCTATTCCCCTGTATTAGCACAGGCTTCTTCCCCCAGAAGGCTGCTCCTTCTCTCTTTCCTCCCTTCCTCTCGGCCTTCTTCTCCCCTTACACGAACTGACCATCCATTCATCTTATCATACAACCCAGACACCTGAGAGCATCATCCTAGATCAAGAGTCAGAAAATTTTTCCCGTGAAGAGCCAGAGAGGAAATATTTTAGACTGCGGGGGCCACATATAATCTCCGTCACAACCACTAGCTCTGCCATTGTAGTACAAAAGCAACCTTAGACAATATGTAAACCAATGGGTGTGGGTATGTTCCAATAAAACTTTGTTTACAAATGCAGGCAGTGTGCCAGCTTTGGCTTGCAGAACATAGTTTGATAAGAATTATTGCAAAGCATTCCTTTGTTTACTCAAAATGCATCCTCTTATCCAATTCTTTAAAAAATATCCCAAATCTCTTCACTTCTTGCAAACTCTGCTACCTCCACCCTGGACCAGGCCACTGTCACCTCTTCCCATGACCCAGAATGCCCTTGAACTGTCTTCCCTATATCTCGCCTTTTTTTTTTTTTTTTTGTCTTTTTGCCTTTATCTAGAGCCACACCTGCGGCATATGGAGGTTCCCAGGCTAGGGGTCTAACAGGAGCTGTAGCTGCCGGCCTACACCACAGCCACAGCAACGCGGGATCCGAACCGCGTCTGCGACCTACACCACAGCTCACGGCAACGCTGGATCCTTAACCCACTGAGCAAGGCCAGGGATCGAACCCGCAGCCTCATGGTTCTTAGTCGGATTCGTTAACCACTGAGCCATGACGGGAACTCCAAAGATCCAAATTCTTAATATAAAGACCCGACTTCTTAATATGGCTTACAGCATGCTGCATGAGCTGACCCTGCCTATCTTGTCAGGCTTTTCTTCTACCACTTTCTCCCTAATCGCTATGCCTTAGCAAGACTGGCTTTCTTTCTGTTCTTCAAACATACCAAGCTCTTTATACCCTATGACCTTTGCATAAGCTGTCCCCCAAACTGAAAATCTGTCTCCTCATCATCATCCCATCTCTATTAATCCATGCTGAACTGATGGCTATTTATCCACCAACCTTCGACTCATAAGTTTGAAGGTTTTGCTCTGGAAAAGCAAAACCTAGACTAGAATAGTCCCCATACTAATATGCTTTCAGACCTCTCTATAATTTTCCTTCCCATTACACATTCCAGTTTCTAATTTAGCAGTCGTTTGTGTCATTATTTTATTAAATAAAACCTATGCTTCTTGGAGTTCTCTTCATGGCTCAGCAGTAACGGACCCAACTAGTATACACGAGGATGCGGGTTTAATCCCTGGCCTCGCTCAGTGGGTTAAGGATCCGGTGTTGCCAAGAGCTGTGGTGTAGGTCACAGATGCGGCACAGATCTGGTATTGCTGCGGCTGTGTGTAGGCTGGCAGCTACAGCTCCGATTTGACCCCTAGCCTGGGAACTTCCGTATGCCTTGCGTGTGCCCTAAAAAGCAAAGCAAAGCAAAGCAAAGCAAAGCAAAGCAAAGCAAAGCAAAGCAAAGCAAAGCAAAGCAAAGCAAAGCAAAGCAAAGCAAAGCAAAACAAAACAAAACCCTATGCTTCTCAGTAGGGTGTAAACATCATGAAAGCAGAGACTGGGCCTGTCTTACTGATTATATCAATCCAGTCTTTTAACAAAACTAGTTGCTTAATAAGTTTTCTTTCTTTTTTCTTTGGCTGTGCCCAGAGCATGTGGAAGTTCCCCAGCAAGGGATCAAATCCACACCATAGCAGCGACCCAAGCCACTGCAGTGATGCCAGATCCTTTACCCACTGTTGCTGTAAAGGAACTCCATAAGTTTTCATCTTTTAAAGCTGCTTTGTCGAGGTATACAATAAGCTTCATATATTCAAAATGTACAACTTAACAAATTCAAATGAAACTATCACTGCACTCAACATAATGCTTATATCACCCCCCAAATTTCCTCTTGCCTCTTTGTAATCTTTTCCTCCCCAGGCAATCACTAACCTGATTTCTTTTTTAAAAAAAATTATTGAAGTACAGTGATTTACAATTTTGTATTAGTTTCAGGTGTACAGCAAAGTGAATCTGTTATACATGTTCTTTTTTCCCTTTTTACTACGTGATTTCTGATACAGTAGATTAGTCTGAATTTTCAAGCCTTTAGTTTTATTTCAACTGAGAAGTTATTTTTACTCTTGTTATTTTTTTCTCATCCAATTCCACTACCTCCTCACCCCTCTTTTTTTATTGTGCTAAAATATACATAGCATAAAATTTGCCATTTTAATAATTTTTAAATATACAATTCTGTGGCATTAATTACATGCACAATGTTATGCAACCATCACCAGTATCTATTTCCAAAATTGTTTCATCACTCCAGATAGAAACTGTGTAAACATTAAGCATTAATTCCCCATTTTTCTTTCTTCTAGACTCTGGTAACTATTAATCTACTTTCTGTCCCTAATAATTGACCTCTTTTAGATAGTTCATAAAACATTTGTTCTTTGTATCTGGCTTATTTCACTTAACATATTGGGTTTGGAGGGATTTTTTTTTTTTTTTTTTTTTTTTGGCTGCACCCGTGGCATGTGGAAGCTGTGGGGCCAGGGATCAAACCCGTGCTGCATCAGTGACCCAAGCCACAGCAGCAACAAGGCCAGATCCATAACCTGCTGAGCCACCAAGGAACTCCAACATATTGTTTTTGATGTGTATCCACATTGTAGCATGTGTCAGAACTTCACCCCTTTTGTGGCTGAACAATATTCCGTTATAAGGAAATACCACTTTTTTTGTAGAATAGTCTGTTGATGAACACTAGGGCTGCTTCCACCTTTTGAATATTGTGAATAATGCTGCAATAAACATTGGTGCAAGTATCTCTTTGAAGCTTATTTTCAGCTGTTTTGAGTGTATCTATAGGAATAGAATATAGAATAGGAATATCGTAATTCTATATTTATCTTGGGGGAACTGCCAAACCGTTTTTCACAGCGACTGGAACATTTTGCATTCCCATTGGCAGTGTGTGTGGGTTACAATTGCATCACATCCTTGCAAGAACTTGATATTTTTATTAAAATAATTACAGCTATCTAAGTAGGTATGAAGAGGTATCTCATTGTGGTCTTCATTTGCATTTTCCTAATGATTACTGATGTCAAGCATTTTTTTCACATGCTTATCTCCATTTGCGTGTCTTCTTTGAATAAATGTCTGCTCAAGTCCTTTTCATATTTTTCAGCTGCATTGTCTTTATATGTTGTAGAATTGTAGGAGTTCTTTATATATTCCAGATATTAAATCCTCATCAGGCATGTGATTTTCAAATGTTTTCTGCCATTCTGTAGGTTGTTTGTTCACTTTCTAAATAATGTCCTTTAATGTATAAATATTTTAAATTTTAAGCCCATTTTAGCTAATTTTTTTGTTGCTCATACTTTTGATGGCATACCAAAGAATCCACAGCCAAATTCAACATCAAGAAGATTTACTGTTATGTTTTCTTCTAAGAGTGTTATGGTTTTAACTCTTATATTTAGGTCATTTGTGAATTTTGAGTTAATTTTTGTACATGGTATGAGGTAGGAGTTCAAAGTCATTCTTTTGCATGTAGAAATCTAGTGGTCCCAGAATCATTTGTTGAAGAGAATATTCTATCCCCATTAAATGAGTTTGGTGACCTTGTCAGAAAACAATTGAATATAGATGTACACTGTTTTAATTACTGCAGGGTTTTGGTAAGATTTGAGATCTGGAAGTATGAGCCCTCCAACTACTTATTTTTAAAGATTGTTTTAGCTATTTAAATCCCTTTAAAAATTCTATGGATTTTGTGATCTGCTTTTCCATTTCTGAAAAAAAAGGCTGTTGGAATTTAATGGGGGTTGTGTTGGAGTTCCCGTCGTGGCTCAGCGGTTAACGAATCTGACTAGGAACCATGAGGTCGCAGGTTCGATCCCTGGCCTCGCTCAGTGGGTTAAGGATCCGGCGTTGCCGTAGCTGCGGTGTAGGTTGTAGACGCGGCTTGGATCCCGCGTTGCTGTGGCTGTGGCGTAGGCCGGCGGCTACAGCTCCTGTTAGACTTCTAGCCTGGGAACCTCCATATGCCGCGGGGTGTGGCTCTTGATAATGGGGGTTGTGTTGAATTTGCAGATCATTTCGGGTAATGTTGACATTTTAACAATATTAAGTCTACGCATGAGTATGGAATGGCTTTCCATTTACTTAGGCCTTTAATCTCTTTCAGCAATGTTTTGTAGTTTTCAGTGTACAACTCTTCCATCTGCCTGGTCGTCTTATTTTTTTAGGTATTATTATAAGTGGAATTGTTTTTTTTTTTAATTTTATTGAGGTATAGTTGACTCACAAAGTTGTGTTAATTTCTGCTGTACTGTAAAGTGATTCAGTTATACATAAATACATATATATTCTTTTCCATTATGGTTTATCATAGGACACTGAGTATAGTTCCCTGTGTATACGGTAGGACCTTGTTGTTTATCCATTCTCTATATAATAGTTTTGCAACTGCTAATACTAAATTCTCAATTCTTCCTTTACCCACCTTTCCTCCCCTGGGCAACCACAAGCCTGTTCTCTATATCTCTGAGTCTCTTTTGTAGATATATTCATTTGTGTCGTATTTTAGATTCCACGTATAAATGATATAATATAGTATTTGTATTTCTCTTTCAACTTACTTCATGCTAGGTTCACTCATGTTGATGCAAATGACATTATTTAATTCCTTTTTATGACTGAGTAGTAGTCCACTAAAATATATGTACCACATCTTCTGTATTCATTCTTCTGTTGATGGACATTTAGATTGTTTCCATTGAGTATGGTGTTAGCTGTGGATTTTACATAAATGCCCTATATCATGTTGAGGAAATTATCTGCTATTCCTAGTTTTCTGAGTGTTTTATCATGAAATAGTGCTAGATTTTGTCAAATGCCTTTTCTGCATAAATGGAGATGATCATGTGGATTTTTTCTTCCAGCTATTTAGGTGGTATATTATACTGAATGGTTTCATTATGTTGAATCACTCTTGCGTACCTATCTGGTCATTGTATAAATCCTTTCACTATGATGTTGGATTCAGTTTGCTGGTATTTTGTTGGGAATTCTGTTTCCATATTCACAAGGAACATTCATCTGTTATTTTCATGTGATGTCTGGCTTTAGTTCAGGTTGACACTGACCTCACAGAATGACCGAAAAGTGCTCCTTCCTCTACTATTTATAAAGAGTTTAAGAAAGATTGGTATTTTTTCTTCTTTAAATATTTGCTAAAATTTGCTGTTGAAGAAATCTGGTCCTCTACTTCTCTTTGTTGGGAGGTTTTTTTTTTTCTTAGGGCCACACCCACAGCATATGGAGGTTCCCAGGCTAGGGGGTCGAATCATAGGTGTAGCTGCCGGCCTATGCCACAGCCACAGCAATGTGCAATCTGAGCCATGTCGGCAACCTACACCATAGCTCAAGGCAATGCCAGATTCTTAACCCACTGAGCGAGGCCAGGAATCAAACCCACATGCTCATGGATACTAGTCAGGTTCATTAACTGCTGAGCCACTAAGGGAGCTCCGTATTGGGAGGCTTTGATTAGTGATTCAATCTCTTTACTTTTTATAGTCCCGGTGAAAATTTCCATTTCTTCTTGGGTCAGTTTAGGTAGCTGGCATATTTTGAAGAATCTGTCCATTTTATCTAATATCATAATATTAGATATTATCTAATGTAATGTTATCTAATATTTTGGTACAAGATTATTCATAGTATTCTTTTATAATTCTTATTTATGTAATGTTTGTAGTAATATACTCACTTTCATTTTTATTTTCTATATTTCTTTTTCTCTTTTCTTTGTCAGAATAGCTAACTATTTTTTTTTTTGTCTTTTGTCATTTTAGGGCCATACCCCCACGGCATATGGAGGTTCCCAGGCTAGGAGTCGAATCGGAGCTGTAGCTGCCGGCCTACACCACAGCCACAGCAACGCGGGATCCAAGCCGCATCTGCAACCTACACCACAGCTCACGGCAACACTGGATCCTTAAACCACTGAGCAAGGCCAGGGATGGAACCCACAGCCTCATGGTTCCTAGTCGGATTCGTTTCCACTGAGCTATGACGGGAAGTCCTAACTATTTATTAATTTTGTTTTGTTCAACGAACAAGCTTTTGATTTCACTGGTTCTCTCTATTGCTTTTCTATATTTTCTTTTTTTCCACACCAGTCTTTATTATGTCCTTCCTTCTGTTAGCTTTGGGTTTGTTTGCTCTTCTTTTTCTAGTTCCTCAAGGTGCAAATTGGTTTGATTATTGGTTTGAGACATTTCTTCTTTTTTATTGTAGGTATTTACAGCTATCAGTTTCTCCCTAAGCACTGCCTTTCCTGCCTCCCTTAAGTTTTGGTATGTTGTATATCTTCACTGAAGTGTTTGTTCCTTAGCTTATATTTTGAGAGAGGTTTCCTTGAGTGACCAAAGATTAAAACAAACAGGCAAATACCTCTTTCAGTCTTTACAGTTTGGTGCTTAGCCAAGCTTGCAGAGAGCCTAGGGAATTAGCCAAGTTTAAGATCTTCTCAAGTCTTTTCTTAGCACGAGTCTTGCCCCAGGCCAGCATATGACTTTCTAGACTCCCCCGTATGCATGGTGCTTTTGAATGTCCTAATTTACCAAAGAAACTCTCCATAGCGTATGTTCCTGGGCCTACTGTATATTTTGCAAGTTACCTTTTGCCCAAGGCAAAAGAACCTGATGGTTCTTAGTTAAGTTTTCTGTGTTTTTAAGCAGTGCCCAATGATTTTCCAGCCTGAGTTTCAATTTAGGTGAAACAGAGATGAGCATCTTCTGTCAGTCCTCCAGACAGGGTAAAAGAGACACACGGAATAATTTATAAATAAGATCTCTTCATCCTCTGGAACCAAGGACAAAGATCCCACCCTGGGAATGTGGGCCAAGTCTGCTGCTGCTACTCTGGGAAGAGGTGAGCGAAGATTAAGTAAAAGTGCTGCAAAGCCCATTTTGACATTGTGTTTTTCTTGATTGAGCATTCGATTGGTTGCTGCGAATCTTCGACTATTTCCCAGAGTTCTGACAAAGTCAGTTTGGACAGTTTTTGTTTGGTTTTGATCTTCTGTGGGAGCATAGAAAGCCTACAAATCTTCCAGGTGATTCTGATGCAAGATCAGTTTTGAGAACTTGTCACATCACCTAAAAGATGTGCCTCAATTTCCTGGGGCATAACTGGAGCTTTTGTGGCACTCTCTGGCATCTCTATGTCAGGATGCTTTGAGAAATCCAGACCAGGAGTCCAGAGGTGAGTTAACCTCCACTCATGTGTCCCTTTTCTACTTCTCCCAAACAGGACAGGCTGTCATGGCCCCTCAACATTGGCTCCACAGCCCTTATACTAGTGGACCTTTATCTTAGTGAATCAAAGTCTGAGTAAAGCCAGACCACGTATGGATCGACACATGAAATCTAGGACTTGATCTTGGCTTAATCCCACTCTACAGAGGCAAGGATATTACCAGTCTTAGTAGCCATGCAAAAGACCATAGACCCGAGATTCAGACACTGAAGGAAATTCAGGTGAATCTCAAATAAAAGCTGTTCTGGGGGCAGTGGAGGCTTTCCATGTAGGAAAAGCTTGAATAACTGTTCTGTTTGTAAATGGGCAAGATGAGGAAAAACTAGGAAATTTGTTCTGAAACTACAGAATTAGAGCATATGTTTTTCTGGGAGCTTTAGGAGTGACGAGTGAAGATGATGAGTTTAAAGCTGTACTTCTGTCCTGATGCCAAGCCAAGTGAAATACTCTTGACCAGTAATAATGAATCATCTACATAAATGGACTTGAGAGGGTGAAGGAAAGGACCAGTGAGACAGCAAAAATCTCCAGCCTCACTGTCCAGGGTCAGTGTCCTTCTCTATAAGAAAACATATGAAAAGCCTAAACTAGAGTCACCAGACTTGAAGGCATGCTCACCTAGTCCCCTGCACTCACGTGCTCCTCTAGGAGTCCACATACCACACCCTGCACACATGCTGTGAGCTGAGACACAGCATGATTCTACTCTAAAACAACAACAGCAAAGCAGTTATTTCCAAAAAAGGGACAAGGTCACAAGAAAAGGCCTATAATAATTAACCAAGTCAATGGAAAACTCATTTTAAAAATACCCCCCATGGAGGTTTAGGACAAAACAACAGCTTAGTGAATGTTTGGTTACAGTTTATAGCTACTTCTTTTGCCCTTGATACACTGCTGTGATTTTTCAGCTTCCTCTGCCGATCTTGCTCAGCACTAGTGATTCAAAGATTAAAGTCCAGGTATGTGAATGGAACAGCCCTATTTGCAGCTTTGATATGTGCGTTCTTCTGAGCCTAGTGGTCCCCTGTGCTGATTTTTGTCAGGTTTTTATCCTGGCAAAAGAAGTAAGAACTAACCAGTTAGAATCTAGTCAGGCAAACAGCCGGTATTAAGTGTCCAATAGATAAAATTTAATGGAGGGAACAAAGCGAAAGAGCTGAGAGACCAAAGAGGAGAAAGTGAGGCAATCCAGAGATTAGCAATAGGAGAAATCTGCCTACCATCCCAAGGATGCAAGAAGACAGGGAGGAGGTGGTGTTACTATAGCCAGGTGCCAAGTTCATTGCAGAGGCTGCCAGGTAGAAGCTATAACAATTGAGGGAAGGCTCCACAGCAGAAACTAGAACTTAGGAAGAGACATAGCTACAGCCCGAAATACTGCTTGAATTAGAGAACACTGGGCTGGATACCTTTTGTTGAACCGCTCCTCTCCCATTTGTTGCAGACTTGGTGACACTTTCATACTTGGTGCTCTGCTCAACCCTATCCGGAGCATGGACGATTATGTGATACATGGTCTACTAAACACATTCTCTCAGAAATTTCAATCTTGGGTGCAAGGCCAGAAAACAGTGGAAACAGTTTCAGCCATACAATAGTGCCTTGAAAAGTGCCCACGTTCATTTCTATCTACCTAGATCCCCAGCAACACTCTAATTTGTATTTTATTTTATCCTCCCCCAAGCCTTTATCAGTTCTTGCATTAAATTCTTTTATTTGTTCACGTTTGCTTAAGTCTGGCAATTTTTAACTAAGATGCTTTCCATTCCCTTATACATCAAGTCCTTATTTTCAATCCTCAGAATACCCTTCCATGCCTCCTTGATCTTAAGACTGTCTACTCATCCTTTAATACCCAATTCAAATGTTACTTCTTCTGTTCGAACTTTCCCAGTCCCTACTCTCTCTAGAAAGCTTCATTTTCTTACTCCTCTCATTTCCCATAACACTTTGTACATGTTTCTGTTTCAGTACTTATCATACTATCTGATTATTCCGTATTTATTTGTCTGTCTCCCTTATAGACTGTGAGGTCCTTAAGAACAGAACTATGTCTTATTTTATCTCAGGATTTTCAGTACCTTGTTGCTTGGCACAGAGTAAATGTTTGATAAAAGCTTCACGATTGCATGTATAAATGAGTGGATAAAGTTGCCAGCATATCTCCACTGATTCCAGTGGAAACCAGAGTTCATTCTTTCTTTACATTTAAAGGGTTTGGAGCTCATGGCCTTAAGGGCTTAAAGGGGGAAAATTAATTCAAAATATGTTCCCAATAAGAAGAGATGTTTTAATGAAGACAGGATACAGAAGGGGAGGGAGAGAGAGAGAGAGGAAGGAGAAGGGTGGAGAGGGAGAGGGAAAGGGCGAAGGAGGGGGAAAATGAGAATGAGAAGAAGGCAGTGAGGGGTAACAGCCAATTACAATGCTGTACAAGGAAATTCTGTTTGGGACTCAGAGATATTGAGAGAGGTCTTAATGTTCCACTTGAGATGATGGCCATCAGATTCCCTAGAGATTTAAGGGAGGTAAGTCCAATGGTATGCTGGTAAATATTTAACAACTAGCTCTCTGGAGGAAAAAAAACTACCTTAATTTGTAGCATTTGCCAGTTTCCTTTTTGAAACTACTCCCACCATGGCCAATTTCAAGCTACCAATGTAGGAGTTCCCGTCGTGGCTCAGCAGAAATGAATCTGACTAGCAAATATGAGGATGTAGGTTCGATCCCTGGCCTTGCTCAGTGGGTTAAGGATTCAGTTCCAGTGTTGCCGTGAGCTGTGGTGTAGGTTGCAGACACAGCTCAGATCCCGAGTTGCTGTGGCTGTGGTGTAGGCCAGCAACTACAGTTCCGATTTGACCCCTAGTCTGGGAACTTCCACACGCCACAGGTAAGGCCCTAAAAAGACAAAAAACAAAAACAAACAAACCAATGTAGCATGACTGAGTATGCAGAGTTGAGATGAGATGCGCCATAGCGCATCATTATATCCTATTTCTACCCTACAGATACGACAAATAGAAATAACTTCAAAATCATAGATCATAATAAAATGTAAAATAATTGATGAACAACGAGTATTTATTACCTTTCGTGAAATGTAAGCTTATATAATTTGATTTTTAATGATGCCCATTTTGAACAACTTCTTTGCACACTTCCTGAAACTTTCAACTATCAGCTTTCATGAGCAGGTGTGAGGCAACAGCATATCCTTACCTACCTACCACTGTAGGTAACCTTATCCTTGGGCTCTTTGGGACTCAGGGAAGCCCAAATAGACAGAGATATACCAAAGTGAGGTGAGGATTGTTGGTCAACTATCACTGGTGTGACTGACAGGATCTAGACTACAAGGATGAGTGCTGGACACCAAGGCAGCAAATGGATTACCCAGAAGAAAAACTATACTTGGTAGCTCAAAACGATAAATAGCTTCAAAACAGAATACCTCCAATTCATTGTATAATCTGCCTAATTGCCAAAATTGTCCTTACAATTGAAATGGAGCCGGTGAACATAACAACTTGTTCTTTTGAGACCATCCACTGTATATTACTGAACTGAGATGGTGCTTATATAGAGAGCTAGGCTGAGAGCTATGCTCACTGAAATTTGTACAATCAACAGTTTGGCCTTTTTTCTAAACCATTCATAAAGTACCCCCTTTTACTCAAATAAAGAAAATGTATTTGGAACACCTAGATATTGGTTCAGATTTTATGCATGCAAGAAAAAGGCAGTAGCAACTATAGTCTGCCATGAAGGTCTCCCCTTTGCAAACTCAAATTGTCTCTTTGCAGTGAGTTGGGCATATTTGTCGTTCCTCACTTTAACATTGCGTTTTTGGTCTTCCTTAACCTTGGATTTCACTTTCATAGGACATTTCCAATACCTTTGAAAAGTACAAGGAGGAAATATAGCTCAACACTTGGTCTCATACTTATAAAAGCACTTACTGTGTAGGTATATATGGCACACTGTATACCTCATCTCATTTGATCTTCAAAAAAAAAAAAAACCCTGAAATATGATATCACATATGTGGAATCTAAAATATGGCACAAATGATCTCTCTACAAAACAGAAACAGATCATGGTCATGGAGGGCAGATTTGTGTTTCCTGGAGGGGAGGGGGGGGGACTGACGGGGAATTTGGGGTTGGTAGATGCAGACTGTTACATTTAGAATGGATGGGTGATGGGGCCCTTCTGTACAGCACAGGGAACTGTATCCAGTCTCTTGGGTTAGAATGGGTGGCTGGGTCACCTTGCTGTACAGTAGAAATTGAAGGAACATTGTAAATCAAGTATACTTTAATAATTTTTTTTTAAAAAGCTGACAAGTAGGTACTATCCTTTTCTTATTTTACAAATGAGGAAACTGCAAATCAATAAGGCAAAGTACATTGTCCAAGGTAACATAGCTCAGGAGAGCAATCCTGGGTTCTGAAGCCAGGTGTATCTGATGCCCAGGTCTCACAGGCTCTCTGCTGCACCATGCTGCCTGCGGGGCTATCTCTCCATTGAAGAGGCTAGTCTGAGGCGGGGTGGGGGAGGTCTGTACACTGTGTCAAAGGATAAGTAAGCATTATGAATCAACCATAAATAAAAAATAAATGTTATCAAGAAATAAAAAAATGACAGAACACTGTAAACCAGCTATAATGGGGGAAAAAAAGGAAAAAATAAGCAGTTTCTGTCGTGGCTCAGCAGAAAGGAATCGGACCAGAGTCCATGAGGATGCAGGTTCAATCCCTGGCCTCACTCAGTGGGTTAAGGATCTGGCATTGCTGTGGCTTTGGCGCAGGCCAGGGGCTACAGCTCCAGTTCGACCCCTAGCCCGGGAACCTCCATATGCTGCAGGTGTGGCCCTAAAAAGGCAAAAAATAAGATTAAATTAAAAAATTAAAATTAAAAATAAAGCTGCTATCACACACAAAAGAGGGGGGATAAGTAGAACGGCATGTGTCTTTTTAGAGAGTCACATGGGAATTCGGAACTCAGGCCCACAAGAATTAAAAACACAGTTAAACACAATTAATTGCCCACTTCCATATGTCAAACATATGACGAACCTTAAAGGAAATTGAAACCAAGTATTTCCTTTTAAAAGTTGGCACTTTAGGGCAGCTTTTTATTTATTTATTTATTTTTTGGCTATTTTGGTTCTTAAAAAAAAAAAACTCGTAATTTTGACCATCAGAGTTCTGGGTTTCTTTTTGCCTTTTTTTTTTTTAGGGCCACACCTGAGGCATATGTAAGTTCCCAGGCTGGGGGCTGAAACGGAGCTGCAGCTATTGGCCTACACCATAGTCACAGCAACACGGGATCTGAGCCCCTACACCACAGCTCATGGCCGCACCGGATCCCTGGCCCCACTGAGCGAGGCCAGGGATCGAACCCACATCCTCATGGATACTAGTTGGATTCGTTTCCCCTGCACTACAGTAGGAATTCCAGGGCAGCTTTTCAAAAAAGTTGTTAGATAAAATAAGCTATCTCTGTTTTCCTTCTCTTGTGCCCCACCCCCCCACCCCCGCCCCGGCATACTTTGAAAAGGAAAGTTTTCCTGGCAGTTTAACCTGCGCCTCTTCTTTGGCATAAACTCCTTTAGCCTTCATCTCAGTTGTCAGACCAACTTGCCTTCCTATTTTGTCTCTACCTCTTCCAGCCTGAAAGAACACATTAATTGGAAGCAAGAGGCTAGGAGAAATACCAGAGGTGATCTCTTGCCTCTAATATTTCTTCTTTCTTTCTTTCCATGACTGAGACCAAATGCCCTACTTGCCCTAGGTTTATCCCAGTCACACAGTTTTATAGCCATTTTTCCCGGGCAGTTTTTTTCTTGTGTGTGTGTTTTCTCTTTCCCGGTTAGTATTCACTCTGCATTCCATGCTTCCACAAGAGTGCCTCAAGCAGAGAGTTGCTTACATACATTGCTGAGGTTACTGCTAAATTTCTTAGCTGGTTCCTTTTAGAAATCCCTTAACAATGGGCATATTTACAAAGTGCTCCAGAAAATTACAGGGGCCATATCTATTCAATCTTAACTAAATCATTTGAATAAAATTTGAACTGAACATTAAACTAGTTTTATTACAGGGCCTATTTTTTTATTCCTTTTCATTCACATTCTCTCTTCTTTCCAGCATCTCCCCTTTTGCAGTCCTGTCAGGAGGCCAGGATCTGCTCCCTCCCCCAACCACCAATGACACAAAACTGGCTAGAAACGTGGACTAGTGGCTGGTTCAACTCTGGTTGAATAATGGAATCATCTTGGAACTTTTACAATTATTACTATTTAATTGTCTAAGGTGGAGCTTGGGCATCAGTATTGTTTCATAACTTCCTAGAGGAATTCTAATCCTAATCTCTGGCCCACTTTTTTCCAAATGAAGATCTGTTCTCATCCATCGGTTCCTTGGGAAAAGATCTAGTAAATTCATCTGAATAAAGCATTGCTAACTGATAGAAGTTTAATGTGCTAGCCACCAGTGGGATTTTTCATTTTGATTTTGAAAAAGAGAAAAAAAGAAAAAACTCTTTTGGCCAAAATTGAGACATGGGGGTGATATTTAGCTTGGAAAAGTTTCCCAGCCCCCAATTCATATTATATATGTCAGTACCCTCCATGTCTCTCTCTCTCTCTCTCTCTCACACACACACACACACACACACACACACATATGCATTACAAACCTAACTAAAAACAAGAAAACTTAATTTTAAAAATCAATGACAATAATCATTTTATTGGAGCGAGAATAATGGTAATTTATTTGCATTATTTCACCAAGAATTTATATCCAGATAAATAATGACTTGTAGATCAGGTTTTACATCCCTTTGGTTTCTTTGCTTACCTTTATATTGACTAAAAGAAAAAAAAAACAATTCACAAATTAAAGTTGTCAGGAATGACAATAAGTTTTTAGTGGCTCTGGCAGATAGATTTGGATATTCATATTCAGATACAACATTAACCTAGAAATCATGAATTGATTTCTCATTATAGGCTACATTCAACTATCAGACGGAGATGATAAGCATTTATACTTAAAAGCTGAAAAGGTGAATGTTTCAAAGATAGTAGCAAATGGATCTAATCCTTTCTTTTGTTGCATTCAGCTCTAAAAGATATTTTTTTCACATTTCACTATAGCATGTGAATGTGGTTTTTAAAAAATATGCCAAATTTCTTTCTCCACTGAGCAAAGAAAATCACCAAGTCAAACTCTTGGTGAGTGAACCACTTGCAGCACATTTAAGTCATCTGAAGAAATCCTGATACCATAAAATGGTATTTCAGTCCTGATGTGATAAGCTCAAGCTGTTCAAAATACAAAATATATTGCTGAGATATACCACTTGAACAACTGTACTGAAATAATACAGACTGTCTTTGGTGTTGTCGCTGTTATGACAAAATGCTTCAGGTTTCATCCCTCAAAAGTTTGGGAGAATATCTTTCCCCTTGATAGTCCTCATAAATCAATGTGGAAAGATAGGCATATACTTACTTCCCATTTCTTTACTTACCGTCATGAAAAAATGAACACTCAATAGGAGGTATGTTATCATAACCCCAATCTTGACCCTTTTCTTCAACACTGAATCAAAATCAAGAGGCTATTATTGGCCACTGATTTTCTTTGAATACTTCTAAGTATGAATTGACATTCAGATGCAACTTCTTTTATTTATGTGGCTGAAGGATCCTTCCTGTTTCATGCACAGCTGATGCCTTGTCAATATTGATTTTAGCCCTATTTTTTTCCGTTTTTATCACACAAGATTATCTTTAAGAAAATGAATACTATCTTCTCTTTTTTCTTTTCCATTATAGTTATTACAAGTTATTGAATATAGTTCCCTGTACTATACAGTAGGTCCTTGTTGTTTGTCTGTTTTATATACAGTAGTGTGTATCTGTTGATCCCGGATTCCTTTTATCCCTCCCCCTTTTCTGCTTTGGTAATCTTAAGTTTGTTTTCTATGTCTGTGAGTCTGCTTCTGTTTTGTAAATGAGTTTATTTGTATCATATTTTATATTCCACATATCAGTGATATCATATAATATTTCTTCCTTTCTGACTTACTTCACTTAGTTTGATAATCTCTAGGTCCATCCATGTTGCTGAAAATGATATTATTTCATTCTTTTTTGGCTGTAGTATTCCATTGTGTATATGTACCACATATTCTTAATCCATTCATCTGTTGGTGGATACTTAGGTTGTTTCCGTGTCTTGGCTTTTGTAAATGGTGCTGCTATGAATATTGGGGTATATATATATCTTTTTAAGTTAGAGTTTTCTTTGAATATACACCCAGGAGTGGGATTGCCGGATCATATGGCAACTCTAATTTTAATTTTTTTGAGGAACCTCCATACTGTTCTCCACAGTAGCTACACAATTTACATTCCCACCAACAGTTAGGATGCTTCCATTTTCTCCACACCCTCTCCAGCATTTGTTATTTATAGACTTTTTGATGATGGCCATTCAAATATTATCTTCTTTTGAAGGCTGATTTTTCAGTGATAAATAGAACAAAAGTTCACTAGCACTTTTCTTGAATATGTGTACCAATGTCCCAACTAAAAATATCTTATAGTATGTTCACACATTATAAATTGTTCTTCCACTTCGTAATCCAATAATATTATGCGATATTGGTAGTAACAAAGGAATTGTGCCAAAAATTCATTCTGAATTTTTATGAATATAATAGCTGCCACAAACTTGGGTGGTTAGTGTTATATACTTCTTAGAAATAAATGTTAAAAGTAGTGCATATACTCTAAGCAGTGCAATTTTTGTTGGTGCCATTATAGTTTGGGCCTCGTTTCTCTTGTTAGTTAATATTTTATCAGTTTAGTATTGGAAAGTATTATTTTCTGCTTTTTCTGGAAACATTTGACTTGTTACCAGAGTGGTCCCTGTGCTTTCCATGAAAATGTTATGAAAGCAATGGGGGTATAATTGGATCAAGTTCCATAGCACTGTGATCTCCACACAACAAAAGTCAGTGTTCAAGTGTTCGCTGTTTCCTTTTTTAATTAATTTATTTTTTTGGCTGCACTCACAGCATGTGGAAGTCCAGGGCCAGGGACTGAACCCGCGCTGCAGAAGCAACCCAAGCCACTGCAGTGACAACATGGGATCCTTAACCTGCTGCACTGCAAGAGAACTCCAAATAGTTATTGTTTTAAATTCCTCTTTGCTAATTTCTGCTGGAATATTAGCAGAAATTTTTATCATAGAAAAGCCACAGTCTTAGTAATCATGAAAAAGTAACGTTGTAAATTTAAAAGCTTTTTTGACAACACATGAAATCATCATATCTTCAGATTTACTTGTCTTAATGTACTATCTTCATATTCTATATTTATCCCACAGTCAAGTTCATTATTTATGTTTTTAATGTTACATTGAACCACTGTGTTTTTCACCACCAATTTTGTACTTGAATGAACAGCTCTTGAGCCATTAATAATCTGGAAGATTAGAGATAAAATGCAAAATTGGTAACCACGAAACATGCAAAATTAAGAATACAACCAATGACATGACACAAACATCTTGTTAGCTAAATGTTAGCCAAGATGAACCAATCAATGAATTCCTTGTAGTATATGAGCAGCCCACCTATTAGTACCACATTTAGCTATCTAGAAAAAAAATATAATTAGTCAGGTGTACCCATGCCATTATTTTGCACAAGCTCTGGCATGGACTGTAAATACATTCCATTACCAGAAAGAAAACTAATATATATATGGGGAAAATGAGTCAGAGAGGCAAAGTGACTTACCCAAAGTTTCACAAGGATGAATCAAACCCAAGTTGCACAAGCTGGGCAATGAGCTGCCTCACTCAGGCATCAAGATAAGCATCATCTCCTTTGGCATCAATAAGGAGTGATTGAAAGAGGTGGGGGTATTTAGCTTGGGAAAGAGAAGCCTGGCTAAGGAGCGAGAATGGCAGAGGTAGCTGCATTCAAATACGTAAAGGACAGTCTTGAGAATAAGGAGCAGTCCTATCTGGCTGGTTGTCCTGAGGCCAGGATGTGGGTGTGTGGAAGAAGTTTCAGGGGAGCGGGACTGGTTCAGTTTCAGGAAGGAAGAACATTCTGTCTAGTGGAATCCTGTGCCTGCTGAGGCAGGGAGCTTCCAGGTCAGCCCCAGTTCACACGGAAACTGAGTGGGGACGCCTGGCAGGAAGGCTGAGGAGGGGCGTCCCCCCACCAGGTAGAGAGGGTGGAGCAGGTGAGCTGAAAGTTTTCCTAGCCTGAGTCTGATGAGGCCCTGGAGGGAGAAAGTGTGATCAAGTGGGACAGGTGGACCCCAGGCCCTTTCTGCACCAGACTCTGGGTGCCTTGGGACGACTCTGTCTCTGGCCTGCCCTGCTTCAGCCCCACCTGTTTCCTGGGTGGCCAAGGGGAGCCTTGGAAGTTCAAGATGACAGACTAAAACCTCTGATTCCCAAAGACACAGAGCTGTTTCTCCTGCATCTGTTCAAGACCCCATGTCCACACTGGGGCCCCTTGCCCTGCCCAGATCCCAGAATCTAAAGTTTAATCCTGGGAACAAGAGAACAGAGGGGACTCAGAGCACTATGTACACTTGGCAGCCAACTGGAGAAATGTAAACAGCTTGGAGGACTCACCTTAAGCCCTGGCCATTCTGAAAGCACAATACACCTTGCGCTTGAAAACCTAGCTTAAGTCTACTACATCAGCAAGTCGCAATCCCCATATCCAATAAGCTTCACCTTGGCTTTAAGTTTAAAAGCAGCTGCTATAGAACAGCATGACTTAGGAAGGGCCAAGAAGACAAGTATTACCCAGTTTACAATTTGGTCAAGACTCTATTACTGGTGCCATCAGCACACTTTTCCAGGGTCAAGAGCAGAAGGTTTTAGAGACTTATTTAAACCATGTCTTTGCAGTGCTATGGTATTGGCTGTATGCTTGATTAGAGCTGACAGGAAGATCTCAAAGAATTCAAGAATTCTCTATGTCAGGGCTAGATGTGGACACTGAAGAGATGGCTAAGAATGCTTTCCTAGGTCCAGAACTGATATACAGCTGGTACGTACTGTGATTAAAATTCTGGAGTTAAAATATTAACATACTTTTATATTGATTTGTAAATAGCCACTTCCTCCAAGATTCTCAAGTGCTCCTTTGGCCTTGGCCACTTCAGCCTCCCCCTCCCTAGTGTCCCGCCAAGCCTCCTGTGATCTAGCAACTACAGGGAAATGATTGACATGCAAGGGGCCTTCCAGACCCAACTCCTGCTGAGACCAAAAATTGTTCAATATTTTAAAGTATTACCCTTGATTTTTAGGTCTTTTGTTTGGGAGAAGAGACATGAGACTTGGGGTCAAGCATTTCAATGGTGAAATGCCAAATTTGGAAGAATTTTAATGTATTATATGTGAAGAGGAAATGCAGAGCAATTTATGTGGGAAGAGTCAGTGAAGGACTGGGTTTTAGCCCCAACATCATGACCTGAGACCAGATATTTAAGCTCTTTGTAGCAAAGTGGATTTAGTGTTACAAAGCTTAGTAATACGTTTCAAGAGCTTCTAATGAAGGACCAGAAATATTTTCTTTAAATCTGTAGGTTGGGAGTTGTTAATTACTATTATCGTTCCTATGATCGTTCTGAGTAGAGAAGAGCACACCAATTTTTTCATAATGCAGTGATATTCCTTGAAATATCCATTGCTTTTAATAGCATCAGCTAACACTTACTGAGCACTTACCCAGACACCATTCTAAGCACTCTAGGTATAGCATCTAGTTTAAAAGAACTGTTCAGGTAGACATCACTATCATCACTATTTGATGCTGGAGAATCTGAAATCCAGGGATTATTTAACTTGCTCAAGTCAAATACCCAGCTGCTAAGTGGCTGAGCAAGGTTTTAAACAGAGGCAGTGTGACTTCTGAGCCTATCTACTATGCTATACTGTGTGCCAACCAAGCCCACTATACCTCATTTAATCCTCCAACATCCACCTTAAATTAAGCATCATCGCCATCCTTTCACAGATTAGAAAACTGAAGCTCAGAGGTGAAACCACTAGCCCAAATCCACCCAGTCAGTTGTCATCAGCACTGCAGCTCCAACACAAGTCTTTTACGCCAAAGGCTACGTTTCTTTGCCTCATGTACTTTCCCCTCTCTCAAGTAGTTTCACTTCCTCTAGTTCATTTATTCTTCCCTATTTCATGTTCTCATGGTCATCTTCAGTTTACCAGATTGGTAATTCCCTTTCTGGGACTCTTGGTAATATTCACCCTTTAATATTGACCCTATAACCCATCTATAACCTAGTCCTCATTAAATCATCCCCCAGATTTAATGTCCATGGATCTTTGTCTGAACCAGTCTTTACTGTGATGATTGCCAAATGATGACTTTTCCAACTCTAGGGCTCTCATCTTCCAAATCCTGCACAACTGAAATCACAAAGCTGACCCTAAAACCATTTCCTGAACCAGTCAAGCAAACTTACTTAATGACCCCTGTTTCAGTTCAAGTGCTTTGGTCTATAGCTACAGATAGCTGACTGATTCTTACTTAGGCAATAAAGATATTTCATGACCTCACATAACAAGAAGTATGGAACCAAGTTAATTCCCACGTTTCTTAATTCAGCAACCCAGTGATGCCATCAAAGATTCAGGCTCTTTCCATCTTTATGCTCTACCATTCTACGAATATATATCCCCTTTCTTCAATAGCACAAATTCTCTAAAACTGAAACAATATAGAGAAGATTACATAGCCCCATATGGAGATACCTGGATTTATGAAGCATGGCGTTTTCCCCCCTCAAATAACTCCTCTCTAATTGGGCTGTCCTCAATATTGCTATAAAAATTTACAGGCCCATTTCTGTATTCCTTCTTTTCCTTCCTTACTTCACTTTTTTCCATATCATTTGTCACCATCAGGCATATAATATAATTTATTTATTTCATCAGTTTTCTCTCTCCCACATTAGGGTGTAAAGTTCATGAAGGCAGAGATTTTGCTTTTGTTTACTCTTGTATCTCCAGTAACTAGAACATTGCCTGGCACACAGGATGCATTCAATAACTGTTCATTAAATGGCCACAAGATGACTGCTATAGCATTAACATCACATCCTCAAATGGCAAAATTCTAAGGAACAAAAAAGAGGTGACAAAGAGGCTGTTTTCTTTCAGGCCTTGAAGGGTTTTTTTTTTTTTTTTGCCAGATTTAAATTTTTATATAACTGAAAATAAATATCATTTGTTTTACTTGTGGCTGGATTCTTTTTTACTACATTATATTTGTGAAATTAAATACATGTTGCTACATGTAGCAACAGTTTTTTCATATTACATTTGTGCAAATATCCCTGCACACAGTTTTTTCTTTATTGTTCATAGCCATTTCAATTTCTTCCATTTTTTACTCTTTTCAAACACGGCTCTATTAACACCATGTACATGGCTTTTGGTTCACATATATATTAATTTTCATTGAATATATCCTTAGGATTGAAATTGCTGAACCATAAGATATGAGAAGGTTCATTTTTATTATCGACAAATAATATTCTAAAGTGGTTGTAGCAATTTGATTTTCACCAGGTGTAAATGAGGGTTCCAGTTACTCCACATCCTTATAAATAATTAGTATTTTCCACTTTTTGTTATTTTGGTGGTTATGTAATATTATCCCAATCTTTTATTTGTCTGAAGACTAGTGAGGTAGAATCTCACTCTAGTATTACAAGTACACATATGTTTCTTAATTTGGAACTCCCAGTCTCCCTAAACCATATCCAGTCCCATTTTAGTAATCTTGGGTTACTCTGGTAATATTTTAAAAACTTTAAACCAGATATCAGTACCTCAATCACTGTGCACAGTTCTAAACTTTTTCTTCCTCTCAGTTTGCTTTTTATTTCTTTCAAGCCTTGTAGTTTCATCAAGGAATATATTCTTTCCTAGGAACCTCACAACAGGCTTTCCCCAAAATCTCATTAACCAGAACTATTCATATACCCACCAATAGGTCTCACTAGGCAAATGAGAATGGGATTGCCATGATCAGTTTAAACCAATAGTGACACATCTCCTAGGGCTGGGTAAAGAACAATTCTGCATTCTTCCTTGAGCATATGAGTTGAGGATGTAAGACTGTTATCTGAGCAACCTACAGCATTTGCCACAGTAGGTGCACATACTCTTGAAAGCATAGACTAATCCCTGCTTTCCCCTCCTTCTCCCATACCTAGGACAGCCCTCATCTATCTGGCCAGCTCCATCGGACCTTTGTGTCATTCATCTTAATTCATCTAGTGTCCAGATCTTGATCTTTAACACTGTTTCCCACTAAAAGCAGTCAGAGCTCCTTGGAGAAATGGATGATTCCAGAGTTGGAGCAGGGTAGGTACAAGATGAGCCGGGAACAACTTTTTATGCCAAAAATAAAGACACGCTCGAGAAAATAATGGGAGCACATTGCAAGGACACAGAGAGCAGATACTAAAAGAGTTCCCACCGTCCAAACATGGAACAATTTGAGCACCAAGATAATTAAGTACAATAATGAATTATAAACCATTGATGAAAAATATGAATCCATGAGTTTCATAGTGATAACCAGAAGATAAGTAAAGGGGGCAAAGGGAGGGTTCGTGTTTATAGTACAGCACTGGAGACTGACTAGTAAATGTGGAGGGAATGCTAGAGTTGGAAAAAATCATCATTTTGCAACCATCATGGAAAAGATTGGCTCAGCCATGGACCAATGGATACTAAATACAGAGACATTTTAATGAGGAGCTGACTTTTTTTTTGTAGGCTCTTGGTGTGTCTTTCCACAGATTGAAAAAGATAAAATAGTAACTATACAATGAAATGGTCTCGCAATATCTTGACATGGGTGCTTCCATGAATGATTCTCTAAGAAGGACATAGCATCAACTATGTGCTATTCTAGTCTAGAATACATAACCCAAATTTAACCATCTGGAAATTTCAGCCAACTACAATCAGGAACATTAAATATTTTTAAAAAGAAAAGGGTGGAGAGGACCATATTCCTCAAAAATGCCAAGGTCATAAAATCCATACGAATAAATGCTGTGGAAGTGTTTTAAATCCAAAGAGAGTGAAGATACATGATAGCTAAATTCAATACTGGATCCTGGACTGGATCTATACTGGCAGAAACAAACAAACAAAAAAGCTATAAACAGTAGCCAAATCCACAATTAGAATGTGGAATATCTCATATATGAAATATGGAAAGTAGATGGTATTAAAGTATCATATCAATGTCAAATTTAATGATCTTGGTCACTGTGATGCAGTTATTTAAGAGAATACTAAAGTATTTATGAGGAAAAGGGGCGCAATATATGCCACATACTTTCAAATGGTTAGTAAAAAATCAACTATGACATAGATAGATAGATAGATAGATAGATAGATAGATAGATAGATAGATAGACAGACAGATAATTTAGATAGATAGATAGATAGATAGATAGATAGATAGATGATAAATGATACATAGATAGAGCAAGCAAATGCTAAAGCAAAAGGGCAAATTGTTAGCAATAGGTGAATCCGAGTAAAGGGCATTTGAGTCTTCTTTGATTAATTCTTATTCTTACATTTCTAAAACTTTGAAAACATATGCAAATAAAACATTTAAAAAATATAGCTCATGATCCATGTCATCCTGTTTTTAAGCTTTCCCTGCTTAATTTTGTAGAGGCTCTCAGGGCTCCAGAATAGGGAAGGATGTCACCTGTGGATTGGCATGTTTTGGCGAATACGAACTCATCCCAAATATTTGCGGGAGATCTTCCAGAAGAAGAAGAATAACCCAACAAACATTTTCTGTGTGCCAGGCACTGTGGTTACATACATACTGGAGTAAAAAGTGACTAAAGCCAGCTTCTTGCCCTCAAGAAGTTCGTGAATAGACACATAAGCTCTGTGTTGAGTACTATAATTAGAAGAATGTACAGATTCTAGAAGCAGCCAGAGAAGAGATGTCTTATTCACCTGGGGGTAGCAATTAGAGGTAGCATAGGAATGTGGAGAGGTCAGGGAACTTTTCCCAGAGAAGATTCTTGAGTTAAGCCTTAAAGGCGTTAGCCTGGTGGACAATGAGGAGGAGGGAAGGACATTCCTGGCATACAGAAGGGAATGAAAAGGGTAGGGTAATAGTTAAGAACACAGACTCTGGAACCAGACTGCCTGGGCTCAAATCCTGAATCTGCCACTTACTAACTGCATGACCTTGGGTAAATTAGTTAGCCTCTTTCTGTTTCAGTTTCTTCATCTGTCTGTAACATGGGATTAATGATGTTATCTACCACAATGGAGAGATGCTAATGATTCGGTTTTAAGAGATGGCATGTCTGGGCCACAACCTGACACATAGTAGGTGCCCAATAAATATGACTTCAGTTTATGTCCCTTTCAGGAAACTAGAAGTTTCAGTCAGTAGACTGCAGGGCTCATGTCAGGGAAGGTAGGAAGAAAGGAGGGAGGGTGTGATGTCAAGCTAAGAAATTCATAATTTGCCCTAAAGGCAATGGAAAGTTATTGAAGAGGTTTTATAACTTGATCTAATTTGTGCTTTAGAAAGGTCCTTCTGGCTTGGGGAATGAAGCAGGGTCAGAATGGAGGCAACGAAACCCAGTGAATCAGTCGTTACATCAGTTCAGATGAGAGGAGATGAGAATCAGAATCAGCGAGGCAGAGTGTTATTGAGAAGGAAATATTCAAGAGACACCATAGGAGTAGAAGTCAAGGTTAACTCCCAAGTGCCTGATTTGCACACCAAGATGGATAAAGGTTTCATTCTCTGTGATAGGGAACAGATAAAGAGCAAGGTTTTGGAGGTAACAGACAAAGATGATGAGTTCAGTTTTCACTATAAGCTTGAGGGGCCCGTAGGACATCCAAATGGAAAAGTCTAATCAAAAGTAAGATATAAAGGCTAGAATTCCTTATTTTTTAAGACCCACAAAGCAAATTCTACCCTTTTTTTATCTAAGTGGCCTTGAACTAGCTATAAGTCTTTGCCGAGGTACGCTTTCCTTTGTTATAAAACAATTGCAATGATTAAAATCTCCTAGCATAAGTGAAAATCACTCTCTTTTTTTTCAGCTTTTTGTCTTTTTAGGGCCGCATCTGCGGCATATGGAGGTTCCCAAGCTAGGGGTGTAATCAGAGCTGTTGCCACAGCCACCGCAATGCCAGATCCGAGCCACATCTGCAACCTACACCACAGCTCACGGCAATGCCGGAACGTTAATCCACTGAGCAAGGCCAAGGATCGAACCCTCAACCTCATGGTTCCCAGTCGAGTTTGGTTCCGCTGCACCACAACGGGAACTCCCGAAAATCACTCTTTATTGAATGATAAATATGGTACCAATACCAAATACTTTTTTCCTTTGGGAAGAGCTGACACACAGAAAAAAAACTTAGTTTTTAGATCATTTTTAGGAGCCTTCTCCCTTCCGGGGCAATAAAAAGAGTTTAAAGAACATATAGGAATAGTCCTGTCTATCCTAAGCCTAGGTTTTTCTGCCCTCTTAATTTATCTAGACTAAAAATAGGCCAGAAACTTGAAAATAAGTCTTCAACGGACTGGAAGGAATCAAAGTTGAAATGAGGGATTACAGAGGCCAAAACTTGAGGTAGAATTCAAGAGTTCTGGGGTTATGTCATCTGCACTGATATCTGGCCAACTTCCAGACACAATGGCTAAATACCAGAGACAGTCTTGCAAGTTCTTTTGCAAAGAGCTTGGTTCTCATCCATCCTGATGTAGATAGGTGTGGTTTGTAACTATAGGGGCCACACAACAGTACCCCAGTTCTCAGTACCAAAAACTCAATTGTCTCTGAAAATCCTTTGGGACTTATCTCTTTAAAAAAGTACCCTTGGTCCAAAAGCCTTGCCACATAATTTTCCTATGGAAATCCACAGAAGCCCCCAGTCTTTTAGAACAGCAGATATAGTATTAGCTAATCAGGCTGTAAAACTGACTTCATGTGTAGAATGTGGGAGTATACAGTCTCTCCCTGGGGAGAAAGTATATACAGTCTTTCTATTAAGTTCATCTTGTCAGAAACTCACTTATTAACTGATATTTCATTTGGGCTGGCATTTTTGTTGCATTCCCAGATCTCGTGACCCTGATATTTAAATCAATCATCTTTGAATCGATAGGCTCAATAAACGTACCAATTTCTTAAAATCTCTGTCATTCTCTGTGTGGGGGGATGAGGAAACTTACTTTCTTTACCTGTAAAGTAGAAACATTAATACTTACCTTGCAGGGTTGTTGTGATCACTAAATGAGACTATCCATTAAAAATGCCTACCCTTCACATTCATTCAAAAATATTTTAATAAATTTATTTTTATTGAAGTATGGCTGATTTACAATATTGTGTTAGTTTCAGATGTACAACAAAGCGATTCAGTTATACTCACACGCACATGTATATATATATATATATACATACGCTTTTTCGGATTCTTTTCCATACGTGCTATTATAAAATATTGAGAAAATTCCCTGTGCTACACAACGGGCCTTTGTTGTTTATCTATTTAGTATATAGTATTGTGTATCTGTTTACCCCAAATTCCAAATTTATCCCTTCCCCCAACCTTTCCCTTTGGTAACCACAAGTTTGTCTTCCATGTCTGTGAATCTGTTTCTGTTTAGTAAAACAGTTCAGTTGTATCATTTTTTTTAGATTCCACATATAAGTGATATCATATGATATTTGTCTTTCTCTGTCTGACTTACTTTACTTAGTATAATAATCTCTGGGTCCATCCATGTTGCTGCAACATTCAAAATATTAACTGAAACCCTACTGCATGCCAGACACTGCTATATGCATGGAGGGTACAGCAATGCACAAAGACAAATATTACCACCCTCATGGGGTTTATTCTATAGTGAAGGAAGTTCAACAAACAACTAAATAAGTAAAATATATAATATGACACATGGTGATGAAAGCTATGGAGAAAAATAAGATACGATGGGGGTAAGTGAGTACCAGCCAGAGCTAGAGATTATCACACACAGGAACTTCTTCATAAATGGTAATTATTTCTAAGTCTCTGTTCTCTATATCTCCAGCATTACTTGGATACAGAACGTAAGTGCTTGCAGTAGTCCAAAAACACATGTCAAAACCTAACTATGGACTAGGGACTCACTAGATTTTAGGGGTGTAAAGATGAACAAGGCATGCCCAAGGATCATTTCAAAAAACTATATATAGTAAGTGACTAGACATGGAACTGAGGAGGACAAAGTGTGGAAGAGAGTCAGTTAGCACCATCAAGTGCCAGGAAAGGCTTTCTGGAGGTGCTGATGCCTAGGTTGAGACTCAAAGGTTGAGAAGAAAGGAATTGAAAAGGCTGAACTTGGCAGAATAAATTACACTAGCAAAGTCATGAGGCCATGGACTACTGAGGTGAGTGAGAAGGAGTTACATGAAGTTCAGGAGACAGAGAGCGAAAGGAGATAAAGCCAGAGAAGTTGATACAAGTCAGGAGGACGTGGAGAATCAGGTCATGGACATCAACCACTCAGAGGACAATTATGGAACAACTGGAAGTTCTGGGGTAGAGAAATGATATGGTCAGATTTGCATGCTAGCAAGATTACTTTGTAGGAAAAAAGGAAAGAAAAAGAAAAGGGATCATGCTGGCTGCAGTTTTTAGGCTAGACTACAAGGAAGTCAAAACTACAGGCAGAGAATCCAGGACACTGCTAGGATAGTCCATGTTGGAGACAATGAGAGCTGGAATTGCAGGAGACAGAGAGGAAAAGATGAATTTCAGAAATATTTAGGAAGGCCTTAGAGGCTGATTCAAGTAAGAAGGAAAAATCGAGTGACTCCCAAGTTTCTGTCTTGCATCGATGGTAGTACTCTGATGGGAAGTACAGAATGAAGGATGGATTCCCTGGGAAAAGATGATGAATTCACTTTTGGACCCTCCAAACCTGATTTAGTAGCTTATTTCCAAAAGATACTCTTTTGAGACTTGGTATATTTTAAGGCTTTTAGCCAGGCATACCTGGGTTCTGGGTATTTTATTATTACAGGGCTATTAATAAAAATTTACCTCAGAGCATGATAAGGAAGAAAAAAAATGATACAATGCCTATGAATCGCTTAGCACAATGCTTGACACATAGTGCAGACTCAGTATTAGCTATTATCATCAGCCTCTTTCTTTTCTGGGCTCAGATTCCCACCTCCCACTTCTACTGAACTCCCCTTAAAAAGTTTGCTTTTAAGGTTTTCTAGTTGATTTGCCTCTGGCCTCTCAGCATACTCCTTTGGGGGCTGCCCCAAGAATTTCTACAATCTGCATTAATCATCCTGTTTACTTTCTAGTTTCTCCATGGCTTTGAAAAGAACTTCGTCTTTATTCTGCACACGTTTTCCCTGCTGAGTCACCATCTCAGGCTCCCCTTGACCTTCGGATCACTATGATTCATACTGCTTGCTTAAAAGGAATTTTTAACAGGTATGTCTCTCCGGGCAGCGATCAACTTGGTATTGGCATGAGCATTAAATGCCCCCTCTATCATCTGATAATTTTGTTAGTAGACGAGGCTACCCAGTACAGCAATTTTGATGACAGCTACCACTCATCTTGCACATATTAGGCCAGGAGCTTAAAATTTATTCTCCCATTTCATCTCTATGAACCTTCTGTGGTAGATGCTAGCACTAGCCTAATTTTGTAGCCAGAAATGAACATTTATTTAGCATTTACATGATACCTGGGTACTGTGTTAAGCACTTTGCATATATTATTTCCTTCTCACACCATCCCAAAATGTGATTACTATTATTATCCAAATGATAATGATTCAAATGAACAAACTAAGCCTAAGACAAGTTAAATTAGCATGCTTAAGGCCGCACAGCTGATAGTGGCAGCCTGGGGATGGAAATCTGAGTGTGTTTGCTCCTGTGCCCTGCTGCATGCCACAGTGGGACAAGGAAAGGAAGGGCTGGGGAGTGGGATCTTGACTGATTATGCACATCTGATAGGATGAGTAGGTAGGGCTACTACAAATCTTTGCACTGAAAGACAAAATTAAGTCTGTTCCTTAATTGGCTTTACTTGTAAGGTAATGATCAGGAAATAGAGTTAAGGGGGATGACATTTGAAATTCCTTCTCCAACTCTTTCCCACTCCTCACCTCCTACTCATACATTAAAACTTCTAAAGTCAATAATCAGAAGTATTGAAATGGAGAGGAAGAGACTCAAATTCAACCTACTGTCCTAAAGCAAAAATTTTCATTTTCTATAGTCTTTTCTAGGTGTGTCCACATAAAGACAGTTTTACTTGTTATAGCTATTTTGTATTTTGCTGTATTCATTTAACCTTATCTAGTGAACCTTTTATCCCTCCTGTTTCATTAATTGATGGGCCCAAATAGACATCAAGTTTCTCAACATTATGTCCAGTTTCTCATTAGTAAAAATTAGACTGCATTGACGATCTTTGTGCTTATGGACTTGTGCTTTCCTTCTGCTGAGGTCTGTCCTTAGGATAGAATCCCCAGAGGGATTGCAGTGTCAAAGGCCAGGAACATAATTATGGCTCTTGATGCAAATTACCAAATTGCTTTCCCAAAGGGTCAGACCTATTTGCATTGCAGTTGTGAGAGTGCAAGCTCATCACTGGTGGATAGGGTTTTTTTGGTTGCTATTTTTCCTTCCATGTTTTTAGTGTAGTCTGGAGCTTTATTGTTTCTATGTTTAGATATATACTCAAAATCGTGGGAAGGTAGCAGGAAAATAAAAATTACCAATGAGGAATGAAATAAGTGGCCACAATTTAAAATCCATTTACACAATTTGTATCCATGAGGATCTCCCAGCATGCTGGTATTTCAGTCATTTTCAGACCCATTTTTCTATAATGAGATGACAGGTAGAACTATGGCCAGCCTGGCAGGAGCTCTACTGGGAAGGTTAGATGGAGAGTGGGAGGGACATTAGCCAGTGTTGAGGGACCACGGTGAGTGGCACATGTAACCAGGACACAGAAGGCTGAATCACAGTTTAAGGATGAAGTAAAAATCATCCTTAGCATAAAAATTTCCTCCATCCTGTAATTAACCCAGCAGTGCCTCCCTCATACAGAAATTCACTTGTTGTCAGACTAATTAGAATCAAGAAGTCAGACTGGCAACAAGGAGGGAAAGTCCAGACCCGCTGCCCTTAGGAATAATGCAAAGACAGGATAATAACAACTCTAATTCAGTGAGCTCCTTCCTCATGCTCAATATTGTATGATATGCCTCCCCCAGTTTATCTCCACTCCTCACAATAACCCTATGAAGTGGGTACAATTAGACTGATTTTACTGATGAGGAATCTGAGGCTCAGAGAGGTGGAGCAGGCAGGCGGCATGAAAAGGTGGTGAGTAGCATGAGTTCTAGAGTGAAAGAGTCTAGGTCAGGAACCTAGCTTCCCCATTTACTAGTTATGGTTACTTAGCTTAGACACATTACTTAACTTCTCTGCCCTTCAGTTTCTTCTACTTGTAGAAGACGGTCATAGAAGAACCTACCTTGTTTGCCAGGATCAAAGGAAACAATATATACAAAGCGCTTTGATTGGTGACTCGCACATAGTAAGCACCCAAACAGTCTGAACTGTGAGCAATATTATTACCCAAGATGCCCCAGTCAGTGAAGAGGAGAGCTTGGATTCTGGCCCAGATTTGCTGGCCTCCCAAATATCATCCTCTCTTCATTAAATCCAAGAGCCCACTTAGAACCAGTGTATGTTCTTAGCAAACCCTATTTAGCCCCCCAAATTATTTGCTTGTACTCTGATTCTCCTCGTGAGCCACATGCAGTGGCAGTGCAGGGATTTAAGAGGGACTAGCTTTTGTAGAACACCAGCTCTTCCACAAAGGAAAAGACTTATTTCTTCGTTCTCTGTATCCATGAGGCTTGGATTAGTGGCTCACTTGGAAACGGTAATTTCACACTAAGAAAGCCAAGATCCTAGGTTCAATGTACAAATGTAACTCTGTCAGGGCTGAGACAAGCTTCTACTTTTTCTTTTTTGGAAAGCCCAGAAGTTGTATTCAGGCTCAATTTTCAATCCCTAACCCAGGGCCTTGCCTCAGGTCAGACATAATGGTTCAAGTGACTTTTAGGTCTAGAGGAGCTTCTGTAAATAGCTAATCATACGAGTTAACATTTATTGAGGACTTTAAAACATTCTGGGTACCATTCTCAGTTCTTCACCATTTCTGCATTTAATCCTCAGAACAATCCTCTATGGTAGGTACTATTCTCACTTGACAGAAGAAGAAACTAGACACAGTGGTTAAGTAACTGGCAGAAGGTCACTTAATAGTGGATCTAAGTGCTAGGATTTAAATCCAGGGCCTTAGGAACCCACACATACAATCACTATACACTACTAACCCATTTACAGTAGGTAAACGGCTAATTAATAGGCAGAGACTAAGCTTAGTCTCTAGCATAGTGCCTGACACATAGAAGGCATTTGTTATATAATTTTGAATGAACCATTCATTATTTATGTCTCTTTACCATGCAACCCAGGAATAGTTGTGCATTTAATTAAATAAATTAGTCATGTTATTAATTTGTCTAATTATCAAGTTAAACAATGTGCCTGGAGTGGCCTTTAGTATGGCTCCATGTAATTTAATACTCTGTTCAAAAGTCATTCATTCGCCCTTCATCGACTGAGAATACCTACTAGAAGCCAAACCCCCAAACTATCTCTGGGGATACAGAGCTAAATAGACAGAGGAACTCACAGTCTATCTAGTGCAGGATATTGCAAATACCAATGATACTTTCTGATCAGAGACATTGAAATGGAGAGGAATATGGGAGTACAGAAGAGGAAAACTGAATATACAGGGCTTTTGCAGTCCAAGTGTCTTCTTCTGGTAATAGGTCCTTTCCCACCTAGATGGGTACATTACCCAACTCTGGTGTAATGATTAATTTTATATGTCAACTTGATGGAGCCAAGGGATGCCCAGATAGCTGATAAACATCATTTCTCTGTGTGTCTGTGAGTGTCTCCAGAAGAGATCATCATCTGAATCAGTAGACTAAACAAAGAAGATCACCCTCACCAGTGCCAGCAGGCATTGTCCAACCTGTTGAGGGTCTGAATAGAGCAAAAAGGCAGAGGAAGAGCAAATTTACTGTTGGCTTGAGCTGGCATATCCTGTCCTTGAACATTGGCACTCCTGGTCCTTAGACCATCAGACTCAGTCTGAATTATGCCACCAGCTTTCCTGGTTTTCCAGCTTGCAGGGGGTACTTCAGGGAACTTCTCAGTCTCCCTAATTGCATGATTCTTTTTTAAATGAGCATATGGAAGTTCCTGGGCCAGTGATTGAATACATGACGTAACTGCAACCTACACTGCAGCTGCAGCAATTCCAGATCCTTAGCGCACTGCACCAGGCCTGGTATCGATCCCTCGCCTCATCAGGGACCCTAACCACTGCAGTCGGATTCTTAACCCACGGCACCATAGTGGGAACTCCATTGCATGATTCTTATACTAAAAACACACAAACAAACAATTGGTTCTTCCAAGGGGAGTGGGGAGGGAGTGGGATAGACTGGGAGTTTGGGGTTCATAGATACAAACTGTTACATTTAGAATGGATAAGCAATGACATCATAATGTACAGCACAGGGAACTATAGCCAATCTTCTGGCATAGACCATGATGGAAGAAAATATAAGAAAGGGAATGTATATATACGTATGACCAGGTTACTTTGCTGTACAGCAGAAATTGGCATGACTTTGCAAATCAACTCTAATCAAAAATAAATTTTAAAACAATTGAAAAAATAAAAATCTCAAAAACAATCAGTTCTGTTTCTCTGCAAAATCCTGACTAATGCATCTGGCTAATCACATAATTCTATTTCTCTGGTCATTATTATTAATTTGGGGATAGACTCAATTCTGGAAATTTTGCTGGGACTATTGAGAAAGTGGGTCTGTGTTTCTACTGGGGTTGCAAAGTAGTGAGATGCACATCTGTAGCTCTTGGTGGCTGTCTTGGCCACCATGCAGAGAGAGCCTGCTTGAAAACTGAGTCAACATAGAAGAGATCAGAGCCAAGAGATAGAAGTAGTTTGTGATGACATCACCTGGGCACCTGGATTTAACTATGCCTAAAATTACCACTGTGCTTTTCTATTGGTATCAATAACCCCTTTCATTTGGCTAAAGTGTATTTGTGTTGTATTTCTGTCACTTGCAAGCAAAAGAGTCATGATTTATATCTAGTGTGTGTGTGTGTGTGTGTGTGTGTGTGTGTGTGCACATGCCAGAGGCTGCATACCCATGCATTGGTGTGTTGGTTAGTTAGGGAAAGGTTCCTGGAAGAAGTAAAGCCTGAGCTAAATCTTATACTGATAGGAGTTACCTAGAGCAAAGGGAAATATATTCTAGGCAGAGAGATAGCATGAGTAAAAGTATGGAAGCTGGATATACCACGAAATGAGGGGGGTGGGGTGGGGATATGTAAGCAATGTGGTGTGGCCAAAGGGTAAAGTGAGAATCAGAGGAGGGAGAGACAAAGCTGGAGAGCAAGGCAGGAACCAATTTGTAGAGCATCTGGAATGCCATGTTAAGAAGATGGCAATCTGGGAGCTCCCTGGTGATACAGCTGGTTAAGGATCCGGCATTGTTATTGCAATGTCTCGGGTTGCTACTGTGATGCAGGTTCAATCCCTGACCCAGAAACTTCCACATACATGCCATGGAAGCAGCCAAGGAAAAAAAAAAAGAGGTCAGTTTGTATTTTTTATTTTCATTTTCTACAATGCAGCCAGATTTTTACATTGTTTCCCTCTGTTATTTGTTCTCCAGTAGCATGTACTAACAAACAGTATCAAAGTACGAGTTCCGATTGTGGCTTGGCAGTAATGAAACCGACTGATAACCATGAGGTTACAGATTTGATCCCTGGCCTTGCTCAGTGGGTTAAGGATCCAGCATTGCCATGAGCTATGGTGAGGTCACAGACATGGCTCAGATCTGTCATTGCTATGGCTGTGTTATAGGGCAGCAGCTGCAGCTCTGATTTGACCCCTCACCTGGAAACTTCCATATGCGGAGGGTGCAGCCCTAAAAAGCCAAAACAAACAAAACACAAAAACACCAGTATCGAAGTAGAAAACATTCTAGGTTTGTCCAATCTCGGGATCCAGTTTGGGTTCTGAATCACTAGAGGAGTCTCTTTGTGATATCCTCTTTGCTGGCTGCCCTAGGGGAGACAATCCTCATCTCCCACTCCATGATTAAGAGATATATCAAGACACCAACCAGAGTGGCCCTTCCATATGACAAAACATGCCTTTGGTCTTCCAGGCCCAGGGCCATGTATTCAGTGATGACTGATCATCAGTTATGTCTGTGCTAGACCCTGGGGAAATATTAAAAAAATCAAACATGGTTCCTGTCCTCAGAGAATATCCAACCCAAGGGAGGAAACGATAAATTTTTGACTACAAATGTTTTATTTTATAAACTATGTATTTACAATAAAATATGATCAGGGCCACAGTGGAGTAATATAAAGGGGGTAGTAGGAAGGAACATCAAGAAAGAATCCCCTACAGGTATCAAGGAAGATTTCTTCTACCACTGTGACCTTTGAACTGACTTGAAGCAGGACCAGGGATTTGCCAGATAGACAAGGATGAAGTGGAGGGTATTCCAGATAGAAAGAAAAATTTGTGAAAAGGTGTAGAGGTATAAGAGAACAGGTTGTGCTTAAGGGGAGTGCCCAAATTTTCATTACTTCTGGAGATCCAAGTGTAGAGGGGAGGATTGTGGATGGCACCGGGAAAAGTACTGATCGTGTAGGCAGGAGCCACAAAATAAGGATCTTAGTCAAAGACTTAGCTTTCATTCAGTAAAAAATGGGGAGCTATTGAAAAAAATTGAGCAGAGTAATAACATACTGTTTGTGTTTTAGAAAGAGCATCCTAGCTACGAAGTGCTGCAAAGTGGAGAGCGGATTTGAGGCATCTGGGCAGAACTGCAGGCATCAGGGAGTCCAGTCAGGAATCTATTCCAATGATGTAGGTGTTAGATGATGATGGGGTGGTGAGGGGCTTGGAGAGAAGCTGATGGATTTGAGAGCTTATTATAGGACTACAAATGACAGATCTTAGTGGTGAGGAAGTTAACTATGATATCCAGGTTTCTGAAGTTTAATCTAAACTGGTGAAAGAGGAGTTCCAGTCGTGGTGCAGTGGAAACAAATCCAACAAGGAACCATGAGGTTGTGGGTTGGATCCCTGGCCTTGCTCAGTGAATTAAGGATCCAGCGTTGTGATGAGCTGTGATGTAGGTCGCAGATGTGGCTCGGATCTGGCGTTCCTGTGGCTGTGGCGTAGGCTGGCAGCTGTAGCTCTGATTGGACCCCTAGCCTGGGAACCTCCACATGCCGCTAGTGTGACCCTAAAGAACCCAAAATAAATAAATAAATAAATAAATAAATAAATGTAAATAAATAAACCGGTGAAAGAAAAAACGCTGAAAGTGCCCTTGATATTAGAACATCAAGTAATTGTCAGGTTCCTGACAGTTGTGCCAGAATTTAGGAAGTTCTTTCTCTAGCAATCTGAACTGCCAGACTCTCAGGGAAAAGAGCCATGTATTCCCAAATTTGAACATGAGTCCTTCTGCTTTGCTTTGTTCATGTATCTATATAGGTGAAATTGTGGACATGCATACTTCAAGGCACATGTACACATACCTGGGACCACCTCTCCCAAAGAAAATATTTGGAGAAAATCCTATTTTTCAGAAGCCCATCTGACACTCCTGAACAAAGACAACTCATTGCTCTTTCCTCTTTGGGCTAGGTCATTCTAGATTCAAAGCTAAAGCAAAACAGTTTCCTCTTTAGCCAATATTTCATAGGGTTCATGTCTACTTACTCTAGACTGAAAATAAACTATCAAAGAAGGATATCCTTATCTATATTTTGACTACCAACTGGGTACTTCTCCAGAGCTTCATTAAAACCGTAGTGGGAGCTTTGTTTTGTTCAAATGCCCATTACATTGGTGTACCTCTATTCCACTATAGCAGGGCGAAATGACACAAACTTTTTGAGAGTAAAAGGGTTTGTGTATGTGTGCATGTGTCATTGTTTTTCTTTCCATGGCTGATGAAGTTGAGGTTAGAGCTTAATATGCACCCAATTTTTATTTTATTAACGACTGTGTAATGAATGACTGCTCGAAAACAGCATTTGACAAGTAGAAAATATTGGGTAACATACAGCTCAAAGCAAGGCATGGTCCCTGTCCCAGCTGGGTACCAAGAAAAAGCCATCTTCAAGCCCACATTTTGGATCTGAGTAGTTCATCTGATTTTCATATCCTTGACATGGAGTCAATCCCTGGCTGAAACTCCTCTGGAGCAATAGTAAATATTCATCACAGCCCAGCTGAACCTGTACCAGATGACTGATTTCCCCAAGGGCAAATTGAAGGTTTCCAGTTGGGCTGACATTAGTGTGAGCTTAGAACACAAACAAATCAACTCCTGCTCCAACAAGCCTTCCTGGAGAACACCAACCACAACCTCTTATGCACACACACATACACACGCACGGTCTACATTTGTCAGCTCAAGAAGGAAGAAGTTCTAAACCCATAGTCCCAAACATAATACTAAGCCAAGATCCTGAGATTCCATGAGACAATTGGTATTTTTTTTTTTTTCTGAATGGATAAAAGCATAGGATGACCCAAATGGGATACCTCGGCAATAGATGGATTCATTATAAAGTTACCCAAGGGGAAACGGAAACTCCACATTTCTCCAACAGCAGGCACTTAAAAGGATTTACTTAATAAAACTAGTATCCCAGCTACAATGTTTTATATGCTAACGTTGTACTAGCTTTAACTCAGAAGACACAGGCCTCTACTAAGATCTTTCCTTAGCCCCAGGCAAAATTCCCCAGGAATCAAACTCTTTAGAAGGATAGTCTACTTTAGAAGGATAGTCTAGCAAATTGTCCTTTGCTGCAACCCTCACCTCCCCGCCTCCACTGTGCCTCTCCCCTGACCCCCTCAACACGAACACCCTTAGATGCATACTAGGTAAGAGGGAGGAACTGGCTATTATTTTCATGTAATCTGTATACGAATAATATCTGCCACATTAGACTTTTTTCCCTCTGCACTGATAATCGTCATTGCCCCAGATCTCTCCTCTGTGAGAAACATTCAGAAGAGCCAGAGTAATTGTCGGACAGGGTGGGGATACATGGGGGAAACAAGGATCTTAGAAATCCAGGTAGAATAGTTCAATAGATTCAACTGATGAGGTGAAAAATGAACACCTTAAAAATGCTCTGGGTCCCCCTTTGCCTATGAATCAATTGACCCAGGAATATCCTGGGCCCACCAGTACTTAATTTTCTAAGGAAGCATGGAGGGATGATTAGTAAAGCAATAAATCTAGTCTGCCTTTGGTTTCATCTGTAAAATGGTGACTGTTACCTTATTTTTTCCAAGGGAGTTATGAAATTAAAAAGATGATGATAAAATTCACCAAGCATCTGAGAAGTATGTGTCATAATGCATTGGATAACAAAAAACACGGTTAGATTTCTCTAATATGATCATTTGCCTATGACAAATGAGAACTTCCCCAGTCTGTAATCTTCAAACAGTCCATAAGCCAGCACAGAAAGGGTTTCTGAAACAGTGACTGCTAGCCTACAGATAGGAGGTGGGAAGTCTGTGGTTCCAGAATGGAAGAAAAGGGAAAGAAATGGAATTAAGCAGTCTTTTGAGGTACAGCCTGTTTCAAGAATAATTTTGATCGTTACAGGAAGGTGGTCCTCAAAGCCAAGTTCAAGAAACGCGTCTTCATTTGCCATTTCTCTCTCTCCCACACATACTCAGATCAGACTCCCATTAGGACTACAAGGAGCTTGGGCCTAACACCCACACGCGCTTCCTGTTATACAGCTATACAGACATAGAGGCACCTAGGCAATCAGAATTGCATTCAGAAACAGGCCCATACAGGCATTCATAAGCAATATAGAATAGATAAGTGGACAGAGGATACACAGATTGCAAAAAATGGGTTGAGTAGATATATTTTTGGGAGGGAGGAGTAGCAAATGTTAACACTCTCATCCACACCCAAGTTTGGAACTAATTGAGACACACAGGAAACAGAGAGGCAGAGATTCAAAAAAAAATACCTGTTTACTACTGTTAAAAGCTGGATTGGAGGAAAGGAAATATAGAGATGACCATAATAGGCTTCTTAATACTCTCCTTGCTTAGCTAGACAGAATTGCCAACTCACCCAAAGGTAGGGAAGGAGGCCAAGAGAGTTATTCTAACAGAAGTACTCCCAAATGGAAGCATAAAGAGAGCAGAATGGAGGAGTCCAAACCCTTCCCTCCCCTGCAAAAGAGGAGAATATGACACAGCATGATTAATAAAGTTATCACAGGATGCTTCTCCAGCCCCTTTGCCTTGAAATCCTGGCTTTACCATTTCCTGGCTGAATTTCCTCATTTGGAAAACAGTTACTAATACCTACTCTCCGGGGTCACTGTAATCATACCTACTCTGCAGGATCAATAAATATATGAACAATGCATTGCACAGAGCCTAGCATTTAGTGATTATTCTTTGAAGGTAGGTCAAATTAAGCTCACTGAATGAATACTGTTAAGTTGTCTGTTGACACCTTGTTTCAGTAAATATGTAAGCTGCTTTTTTGTTTTTGTCTTTTTGTCCTTTTTATGGCCTCACCCACGGCATATGGAAGTTCCCAGGCTAGGGGTCTAATCAGAGCTGTAGCCGCTGGCCGTCGCCACAGCCACAGCAACATGGGACCTGAGCCACAACTGCGACCTACACCACAGCTCACGGCAACGCTGGATCCTTAACCCATTGAGCGAGGCCAGGGATCGAACCCTCAACCTCATGGTTCCTAGTCAGATTTGTTTCTGCTGTGCCATGACGGAACTCCCCTAAATATGTAAGCTCTTTAAAAGAACAACCCTTATGGCCATATTGCCCAAAGTGATCCACAGAGTCAATGCAATTCCTATCAAAATTTCAAGGGTATTTTTCAAAGAAATAGAAAAAAGTCCGAAAATTTGTATGGAACCACAAAAGACCCCCAACAGGTAAAGCAATCCTGTGAAAGAAGAACAAAACTAGAAAGATTACTGTTCCTGATTTCAAATATATATCACGAAGCTACAGTAATTGATGCAGTATGTTCCTGCTTAAAAAAAAAAAAAAAAAAAAGACACATAAACAAGTGGAACAGAATAGCCCACAAATAAACCCCTGCATATACATTCAACTGATATTTGACAAGGGAGTCAAGAACATTCAAAGAGCAAAGGATAGTTTCTTCAACAAATGATTTGGGAAGACTGGATATCCACATGCAAAAGAATGAAACTGGACCCCTATTTTACATCATTCACAAAAATCGGTTTAAAGACCTGAAACTATAAAACTCTGAGAAGCAAACACAGGGAGAAATCTTCATGATATTGATCTTGGCAAAGATTGCTTGGATATGACACCAAAAGCATAGGAAACAAGAAAAGCTAACTATGTGGAATTAAGCTAAAAAGCTTCTGCACAGAAAACAAACAAAAAAAAATAATCTATCAAAAACAAACTGTAAATAAGGCAAGCTACAGAATGGGAGAAAATATTTGCAAACTATATATCTGATAAGGAGTTAATATTCAAAATCTATAAGGAACTAGTAAGACTCAATAGCAAAAGCAAAAGGAAAAAGCAAATAACTTGATTAAAAAATGGACAAAGGGAGTTCTCTTGTGGTGCTGTAGGTTAAGGATCCAGTGTTGTCACTGAAGCGGCTTGGGTCACTTCTGTGGCATGGGTTAGATGTCTATCATATCATTTCTATTAGGATGGCCATTCTTTAAAAGAAACAAGTTCATATTAAGCAGTGTTGGTAAGGATGTTGAGAAATTGGAATTCTTGTGCATTGTTGGTGGGAAGGTAAAATGGTGCAGCCAGCATGGAAAATAGTACAGAAGTTCTTCAAGAAATTAAAAATCAAGCTAGCATACAGTCCAGAAATTTCACAAGTGGGTATTTACCCAGAAGAATTTAAATCAGGATCTTGAAGAGATATTTGCACTCCCAAGTTCACTGCGTCATTATTCACAATAGCCAAGACATGGAAACAACCTAAATGCCCACTGATTGATAAATGGATAAAGAAAATGTGAACTATATGCATATATTATATTATATAATTTAGCCTTAGAAAAGGAAATGCTGTCATGCTACAATACAACATGGATGGACATTGAAAACATAATGCTAAGTGAAATAGGATAGTCACAAAAGGACATATACTGCGTGATTCCACCTACATAAGGAATCTAAAACAGTCAAATTCATAGAGTCAGAATGAAATGATGGTGGCCAGGGGCTGGAGAGAGGTGGAAATGGGTGTTGCTATTCAATGGGTACAAACTTTCAGTCATGCAAGACAAACGTGTTCTAGAGATCTGCTGTACAGCATACTGCCTAGAATTAACAACACTGCGCTGTACACTTAAAATTTTGTTCAGAGGGTAGACCTCGCAGTATGTGTTTTTTGCCCCCCCCCAAATTTTAGCTTTTACTAAAGCAAGGGTTCTGAAGCTAGAGTCTATAAGCCTCAGCCCAAACTTTATACAACATGGGGCCATCATGTGTAGCTTTCTAGGGGTTTTTAGGGGAGAGAGCGTACAGCTTTCACTAGACTCTCTAAAGAGTTCTTAATTCAGAAAGGAGCTAGAGGCATTGCAATGAGGAAAACTTCATTCATATTTGAGTTACAAAGACATTCAGAGAAGGACTGTTATTTCAATCTCCTTCCTTCCGAAAAGGTAAAGTGGTCAATAGGTTTCTGACAAAGAAAAGACTCCAGTGAGGATCTTCTGTAATGAGGACGTAAACAACCTATTTTTAATTTCTCTCAGTCTGTTTCTGCTGATTGGCCTTTTGCTCACCTCCTCTGTCTGCTCCTTTTTAGATCCTTTGT